>JANZLK020000011.1:195555-210222 GCA_026937615.2 Erythroxylum glaucum
CCTTATAAATCCCACGATCGTGGGACAATCTCCAATTTATTTCCAAAACTTAACTTCTTCACTTCCATTCAACATACTTTCACTAAAGACCATCAATTTCACTTCAATTATACCTTATTCATGCTTCAATACCTCTTCAAATTCGAGTCCATACTCGTAATGATTTGCAATAATAACGATAAGAAAATTTTGATATCGCAGATAAATTTTATCACAATTCACAAAGTGCGCTATTGGACAAGATGTACCTAAGTTATGCATTGGGGCAAATGAACTAGTGTAAAGGTTCAATTTCTAGATAGTATTAGTAATATAGTCACATAGATGAACAGATTGCGATTTTATTCAACTTATATGACCCAATTAACGCTCATTGCTCTCCCTTTTGTTGCCCCTCATGTTTTAGGTCTCCTATAGGTCTCCATCCCTTAGTTCTTAGACCCCTTGGGCATTATTGCCTTATGAATTATAGGTTGCCTCCTCAGATTGACTTTCTCCGTCATCATATACACCCATTTACTACCTCACTCTTATGTTCTCCATATTCAACAACTGATGCAATTCGAACATCTACCCCAACTCTGTCAAATTCATCATCAACAACTTCATAAAAAAACTCCTCTCCCAAAATTCTCACTATAATTAGGGCCTTATTATGTAAATAAGAATTCAAAATCACCATTGCTAAAAAAAGTACTCTTTTGTTTCTAAATCATACAATTTCCAATCCTTCTTCTCATCTAGGTACCCAACAAAAATGCAACGACGACTTTTTCTTGCAAATTTATCCACTTTCTTTCCTTGGTTATATGCATAACGCAACAAACCAAACACTCTCAGGTACTTATATAAAGGTGGTTACCCATGTAAAACTTCATATAGGATTTTTCATTTAAATTGAGGACAAAGTTCTATTTATTATCCTACAACAAATAGACATTCTCCCTAAAAATTGAATGGAAAGTGCCCTTGAGAGTGTAATGCTTGTATACATTCAAAAGTGTCGATGTTTCCTCTCCACCCTACCATTTTGTTGTATGGTCCCCATATGAAAATTTTTAAAATAATTCCATATTTAAGAAAATAATCTTTCATGTAAGTAAATTCTATCCCATTATCACTTTGGATAATTTTAACTTTTTCATTATATTATTGTTGCACTATGGAAAAAAGTCTACATCATGTGTGTCACCTATTTCTTATCAATTAACAAAAAGCACCCACATGGTATGAGAATAATCATTTATTATCGTCAAAAAATATGAAGCAACATATGACGATAAAGTTCTATACAGACCTTATAAATCACAATGTATAAGTTCAAGTGCATCAAAAGCTTTATGATCTTTTGAGGGAAATATATCTCTAGACTATTTAGCTTGTTGAAACATGCCACAAGCTTTATTGTTAATCTCACTATTTTTATTGAAAACAACCTTGGGAACTAACTTAGTGATTTTTGTAAAAGGGTCCCCTAGACGCTTGTGTCAAAGATCAAGTGAGCAAATTAGGGATGTCAAAAAGGGCTTAGCCCAGCCCGATTTTAACCCAGGTTGACCGAGCCACGGGCGAGCCACAAGTCGACTATAGTTGGCCTTACCGGGCCACCGGCCACCCGGACTATGAACTGACTATCAAAATGACGTCGTTTTTGAAGTTTTTCTAAAAAAATATATGGCAGGCTGAGTTGACTCAATCCGCCACAAGCCGACCCATCCCAACCTACTGGGCCATAGGCCACCATCGCCCGAGCTCGGGCTGCTCCATTGACATCTCTAGAGCAAACTCTATGGATCCTTAATGCCTTCACCTATGGTAACCCTAAAAATAATAATGCCCATCCCTTTGTTCACTCATACCAATTAACATCTTTGAAGTGTAGTTCTATATAAAACACAAGTTGTTATTGAATTGAATAGTACAATTGGACTCATTTATCAACTCCAACAGGTAAATTAAATTGCAATTTAAACATGACATAAAGAAGACATTCTCCCATTTTAGTTTCCTATCAAGGCTTACAGATCCCTCTCTTATGGTAGTTGTTTGTTGTCTATCTATAAGTCCAACTGAATACTTAGATACTTTATGCATGATAAATAAACACTTTAAGTTCCTAGTCACATGAATCGACGCCCTTGTATTAACTATTCACAAAATTTTCTTATTTTTACTAGTCATTTTCTCACCCATACTAGTCTTATGATTGTTTAACATATCAATTAAGGTCTACCATTGCTCAACATTAAGGCCAAAACTAGCCTTTTCATCTTATATAATTGACATCCCTAAACCACCAATAGCTCCAATCATAGTTTGTGTAGCATTAGCATGTATTATTCTACCTCGTTTATATCTAGCACCTATTGATGTGACAACCCTTTACCCCTTCCACCAGTTCATCCTGTGCCTCAAGGACAATCACTGCCCCATGGTAAACAAATTCAATATCATGCATGTCACCTCTTTCCACCAATTCTTCATATTGTCTTTAATGCCTTTGCCTGTGGGATCGCCTGAAAATAATAAAGCCCATCACTTCATTCACTACTCATCAAAGTACGATTCTATATAAAAATACAAGTTGTTAGTAAATTGAATAGTATAATTAGACTCATTTATAAACGTGACATAAAAAAGAAAATTTTCTAGTTTTAGATTCTCATCAAATTTTGCATATCCTTCTTTAATAGCAGTTGTATGTTGTTTATCTAGAAGTCCAGCTGAACATTTAGATACTTTAAATAAGACAAATAAACACTTCAAGTTCCCAGTCATATGATTTCATACCATTGTGTCAATTATGCACAAAATTTTATTATTATTACCAATCATCCTCTCACCCATACTAGTCTTGTGATTGTTTGATTTATCAAGTAAAGTCTGCCATTGTTCATCGTTTAGGATAAGCCTAGCTTTGTAAGCTTCTATAACTTACGTCCCTGAGCCACTAACACCTTCTATCATAGTTTGTGTAGCATTAGCACATATTTTTCTACCTTGTTCAAGTCTAACACTTGCTCCAATCTACTACTGATGTGATAACGCTTTAAGCCTTCCACCAATTCTTCCTACACCTCAAGGACGATCGCCATATTAGTCAGGATAACTGATATGTTGAATACAATTTTGCATCATAAGCAAATAATCACAATAAGTACAAATTATCAATTTATCCTTCATCTTTACGTCCTTCTTTTAGGTGTTTGTCTAAACCAGGAGTCCAATGACCTCTCCTTATTCTTCCTTTTCACAAGAGAAAGTTTATAAAAGTTAAATAATATTTAAAAAGGTGCTAAATATAACTTATCATTAATGACTTGCTCTTGTTCACTGTTGAGGCAAGTTTTAATCTATTTAAAATCCTCAATATACTACAAGCACACAAGTCGTGGTGTAGTATGTGAGGTGTCGATCCCTCGAGGAGTTGTCAAACTAATCTAATTTTAAGTTATCTAAGGCCTAAAGAATTATTAAAATGACAAAAATTAAACAAAAAAAGTAAACATTTGAAGATGATTGACATAAAGTTAATTTGTAAGATTAACATAAAAGAAATCAAATATTGAGCACCATCAAATTCACAATGGAAAATCACACAAGAAAAATTATCAAATTATGAGAAAGAAATTTATCATATTAGCAATGCTAACCTAATCACTTTTGTGTTAATGTGGTGTCAGTTTTAAACTATCAAAGGGTAGATTACTCTCTCTCGAGTTATAATCACTAAACCCTAATTAAGTCGAGTTACCGAAAATTTCATTTCTTAATTAACAATCAACCTACAACCTAATCAGTTTTTAAGCCGTCTAATAAACAACCGGGTGTCTCATGAGATCTCTCTCCATATAATTAGCGATTTGATTATTTGTGTGGTCTATTAGGTCATTTAACTCTCATTAATTATCCCTATCATTTTCCATTTGGTTCCACTCTCTTGATTTATTACCGAAGCATGAAGTTACAACAAATAATCATAACACCTAAATGAATTAATGCAAAACCAACTAGATTAACATTAAATCAAGTTTAAATCCCTAAAGAAAAGTTAGAACATCATCATCAATCCCAAGTCCATCAACATCATCTTATCCATCTTACACATTCACAAAAAAATAACAAGATGAAGAGAAAATTTCACTTGGATAGGATCGGGATGGCTCGAGAAAGAAGCAGCAGCAGAGGCCTACTCCTCTCTTCTCTCTCCTCTTCTCTCTCTTCTCTCTCTTCTTCTTCTTTCTTATTGGAGTTTTCCTAAAGTGACAAAAATTAGAGTTCCCTCTAGAGTTCTCTTTCTTTCTTTCTTTATACAGTCTTTTCTATTTTAGGTAAACTCTAGGGTTTTTCTGGGTCTAAAAAGTCCCAAATATCCCTCAATAAGTCACATTTGGGAGACTGTCTGCACTGTCTGTCACGTAGGCCACAATTGTAGCACTTCATTTAGCTCTCTATCACGTTCGTGGCAGACCAGGCCACAATTGTGACTTCCCTTAATTGATTCTATCACGATTATGACCTATAGGCCACAATTGTGGGCCTGGGTCTGACTCCGGGCTTCCTCCAATTCTTTTCTGTTCTTCCATATCTATTCTCAAACACTAACAAATACATGAAAGCACCTCAAATACGCAAAATTAAAGCACAAAAGCAATATTTAACCCACATAACACTCAAAACACAAACATTTAACTAAATAACATAATCCTAACCTAAACATGCACTAATAATTCAATTTAACAAGTAACCATATACTAAACTATCCACTAAAACATTATGAAACCTACCACCATTAATATCCCACATTTAAACTTTTTCTTGTCCTCACGGAAAGACAAAACAAGCAAAACCAAAACACAACACACACACACATGCAACAATGGTGCAATGGCATTGAACTTCACGAAACAAATTTAACTATAACACGATCCTTCAAGTTGTTATAACTTATTAACTTATGAAATCTATGTCTAAGTACTTTAGACTAAATATACATAACAATTAGGACTTAATGTCAATTTTCATTCACTCTTATCACTTACACACATACATTGATAATTTGTTAGTCAAACGAAATAGTAGTTATCCCTAAGTAAGTTTTCATGAAAATTCAAGCTATGCACAAAGATCGGTAGTATTTATTAAACAACTCACTATTTTTATTAATTTTCATTAACATGAACCTAGTCTTTTAATGCAAAGGCAAACATTTATGATGAATGTTCCCCGGTTACTCAACTAGGTCATGTTTTTATTAAATAGCTTCGTTGGAATGTCATTATAATCTTTTGACGTGAAGGCAAACATTTGTAAGGAATGTCCCCTTTTACTTAGCTACATCACATTCTCAACTAACTACTAACTTTATTCATAACCCGATTTGTTCAAAAAGGGCCAGCGAAACAAAAACATAATTTTTTTATGTATATATTTTCTTGCCTACCTCTTTTCTTTAGCTAATCATTCTCGTGAAAAGATACTAACGATATTACTTATTTGATTGACCTAAAATTATAAATGAATGTGCCAAATTCCTAAGGTGAAGGAACTAACATTATATCCTAATTATCATGCATATTTAACTAAAGTAGCCTAGGACACTAATTTCACAAGCTAATAAATCTTGGTAACCTAAAAGACTATGTTCAAAGTTAAACCGATTCCGTTAAGTTCAATCTATTGACACATTCACACGAGTCACTTCATGTAATCCTAAACAAAACTAACATACAATGTGCAAAATTTACATACACAATAAAAACATATAATGCATATAACCAAAAATAAAAACATATAAAGCACATAACGTAACGCTCCCCATACTTGGACAACACATTGTCCTCAATGTGAGAAGGATAAATAACATACAGGTTGGGAATCAAAAATAAAAAATAAGACAAAAACATAAGAATAAAATAAAGATCGAAATGAAAAGATAAGGGATAAAGCATAGAACCCGTCATGACGATTAAGGTGGCGATGGTGATGGTGTTGGAGACCAAATGTACTTGATGCCAAAGATTGTTGTCCTATCTTATAGTTGTTTTAAAAGGAATAAGAGAGTTAGCAATCCAAACCATTCCAAATAACCAAAAAAGAACTTATTTTTAGAATTCAAAACAAAATAACTACATAACAATTTTATTATAACTACTGAACGTGCTAAGTTATGGTCATTAGCTTGGCCTTGTATCCTTTGAAACTCAGCCGAGATCAATTATGAGTGACTTGCTTCCACCTTTGTTTCCTAATTTCAACTTTGTAGCTTGTAAATAAGCTACAAATTTCAAGATAATCAAAAGGACAATATTGATAAAATTAAGAAAACCAATTAAGTTTAGTAATGCCCTTTTTACTAACAAACTGTCAATAAAATATGGAATAATTAAACTCGTTGAATCTTATATTAAATCTAGCTGTTTGTCCTATAAGAGGGTGATCTATTCTTGTTCATCCTCAGCCACCCTTGTATCCTCTTCTTCTTCCGCTCTGTAAATAGAGATTTCCTTATATTTTTCAAGCTCTATGTCTATTGTCATATTATCTTCTTCTTCCTCCTCCTTTAAAGATTCATCAACATTAATTTTCCTAAATGAGTCACCCTCCTTCTTCTCTTGGTCTTCTACAAGTGAGATTCCGCTTATTTTTTTGTTGGTTTTTTTAGCACTTTCCCACTTCCAAGTTTGATAACCTTACACTGCTCTCTTAAATGTACTTCAATGTCCCTCAAACAGTTTTCTACACTTCTCTTGCAAAATTTATGAGAAAGTTGTCTCATTTGAAGCTCTAGATTGTGAATAGAAGAGGCATGGTCTTCTGTTACTTACTCAAACTTCTTTTCCAGTCTCTTCTGGGACTCTTCCATGTTCATGAGCTTATCTATGATTTTGTCCAATTTAGAATCCCATGAATTAGACTCATCTTGCGGAAATCCTAATAGGTCTTAATGTCCTATGTGAGTCTTTACATTGTTAGGCTAACAAAAATTTGGGTAGTTCTGCCAACCCGAATTGTAAGTGTTCAAATAAGGATGATGACTCTTCCGACCAAATTGTGCCTCATTAAAGTCTGAAAAGGTTCTTTGCTCTCTATAATGTGTTTCCTCTATCATCGCTCTTTTTATCTCTTCTTGACATTTAACTTTTTTGAACTCCTCATTGTTGCCTTGTGATATCTACATTGAAGTGTCTTCTACTTTGCACCCAAACTTGCTTCTCTTCTTTCTTCCCCCATTTTTTTCGTTTTTAACTATTTTTTTGTTGGACACAACAATCATAAGAGATGGTGAAAATTCCTTATACTAGAAAAATTAAACTAATTCTACTAACTACCTGGCAATGGCGCCAAAAACTTGTTGAGGCAAGTTTTAATATATTTAAAACCCTCAATATACTACAAGTGCATAGGTCGTGTGTGTACTATGCGAGATGTCGATCCCTCGAGGAATTGTCAAACTAATCTAATTTTAAGTTATCTAAGGCTTGAAGAATTATTAAAATGAAAATAAAAACTGAAAGGAAAAAATAATCATGTAAAGATGATTGATAGAAAGTTAATTTGTAAGATTAACACAAAGGAAATAGAATATTGAGCACCACCAAATTTACAATGGAAAATCACTACTAAATTATAAGAAAAGGATTGATCCTATCATCAATGCTAACTTAATCAATTTTGTGTTATTATGGTGTCAGTTATAGCCTATTGTAAGGTGGATTATTCTCTTTCGAGTTATAATCACTAAATCCTAATTAATAAACCTTAACTAAGTCGAGTTACCGAATTTGTAATCTCTCAATTAACTATCAGCTCACAACCTAATAAGTTCTTAAGCTTTCTAATAAACTACCGGGTCTCACACGGGATCTCTCTCCGTACAACTGTCGATTTACTTAATTGTGTAATCTATTATATTATTTAACTCTCATTAAACAACCTAATCATTTCACACCCGATTCACTCTCTCGATTTATTATCGAAGTGTGGAGTTACAGCAATTAATCATAGCACCCAATTGAAATAACACAAAACAACTATATTAACATTGAATCAAGTTTAAATCCCTAAAGAAAAGTTAGAACATCATCATCAATCCACAACCCATTAACATAATCATATTCATCTTACACGTTCAATGAAGAAAATGACAAAGATGAACAAAACGTCACTTAGATGGGACTGGGATAACTCAGGAAGGCAGCAACGTTGGAAGCCCTCTCCTCTTCTTCCTCTTTTCTATCTTCTTCTTCTCTCCTCTTGAAGCTTTTTCCAAAGTGGCAGAATGTAAACTCCCTTTTATCTTTTATTTTCCTTTTATAGTGTTTTCTAATTGAGGCAACTTTGGGGTCTTCCCAAGCTCAAAAAGTTCGAAATGTCCCCAAACATGAAGTTCGGTAAGTCGATGCGTGCTATATGTCTCGTAGGCCATGATCGTGGCCCTGACATTTACCTTCTGTCATGATCGTGGCAAATGATGCCACGATCGTGGCTCCTTCATCTTGCTTCTGTCATGACCATGGCACATTAGTCACAATTGTGGCTCTGGGTTTTACTTCGAGCTTTCTTTGATTCTCCTCCGTTCTTTGATAATTGATCTGAAACACTAATAAACACGTCAAGACATCTCATATAGACAAAATTTAAGCTTAATGACATACTATAACCCATAAACACTCAAAACACAAATGTTTAACTAAACAACACAATCCTACCCTAAATATGTACTAATTATTCAATTTAACAACTAAATACATACTAAACTGCCCACTAAAATATTATGCAATCTACCACTATCAGCTCCTATACTAATAAGATGTTATCTCTTACACATTTCACTTATATAAGCACCTTGTCACTTACTAATTATTGAGGTCAAAAATTCTTACATTTTTTATACGAATTTTGGAGATCACTTTGTAGAGGATATCACAACAGGTAATAGGATTGTATTCCATGAGGGAGCTAGGATTTGGGACCTTAGGAAACAAAAAAAAAATGTTTGTCTTATTGAGCTCCCAAAGTAGCTTTACCAAATTGAAGAATTCCACTATTTCACTTGTGACATGCAATTTTACCAAGGTCCAAGATTATTTGAAAAAACAACCATTCAGTTTATCTGGCCTTAATGCTTTCTTAAGGTTAAGGCTCTTCAAATTATATTCCACTACCTTTTCTTAGATAGGCCTCATTAGGCTTTTATATTTGATCAACAAAGAGGGTTTGATTTATAAAGATATTGAGAAGGGAAACTAAAGTATTACTAGAGTTGGATGATCCTAATGTGCCTTGAAAGAATTTTTAAATTTTTTCCTACTCCTATATCCTTACCACTTATTCATTGCATAGATTAGTGATTTTGTTAGAGTTCCTTCTGACAAGCATCACCTTAATAAAAAAGTCATATCCCTATCACCATCTCGCATCCAATTCACTATTTTTTTATTACATTAGGTATTTCGGCTTAGTCGGACTAATCCTAAGTTCCTAAGACCCCACCCCAAGAGTCCTAAAGGATATAAACCTAAAACTTCAAAATCTCTCATATTCTTATGTAGCCTGTACACTTCTGCGCACAAGGAGTCTCCACATACTTAATTGTTCAGCTGATGATTGATCACTAGCCTCCCCCTGCTCAGCATCAGGTTCCCTAGTAACTCCAACTCCTACACGATCGCTAAAAGCGAGGCGTTCATAATTGATCCGATCAAGGAGCCTTACCCAAGGGGCTAGAGAATCATCAATAGAAACATTTTCTATTTCTCCTCCTTTGAAGTGATTCGAACTCAAGACCTTCTAAAAAGAAGAGCCTTAAGTGAAGAGCTGAAACCATTTAGAGTGCTCCTACTTGTCTCCAATTCACTGTGTCTTTCTACTTAAGAAGAGAGTTTTTAACTTTAGGTCAATTATGTATTGGTTAAGAGCAAGCTTTTCATCCTTAATTTTTAACTTATATAAAGGATATTTGTAAAGTTCAAGTTGAGATATAGAAAAAGACTATTTTTCTTATTGATTTCTAAACTTTTTTTTCCTTACAGTAGTTAGTGCAATATTCTAACTATATTTTTGCTCCAAAACAATATCGTTTTATGTGAACAAACTCAAAACGACGTCATGTTAGGATAGAAATGAAATTATAACGGGTTAAGTAGTATAAAAAACCTATTGCCGAACTAACGCACCTTGTCGAGGTGTAACTAGGCTATTAAGTACAAACCGTTTCTTGGTGAATAAGAAAGGAATGGTCTCACTAATTGAATACCGTGCCGTGGGGAACAAAGAAGGAATTAATTGTAAACCGTTTCGTGGGAATAGAAAAAGGAATTAAGGTGATATTAATTGCGTGTTGTTTCTTGGGGAATTAAAAAGGAGTTAAGGAGGATGTTTAGAAAACATTGACACATGTTTTCCATCTCTTCATTTATCCTCTAACTAATACATTAAATAACAATTCAATGGTGGCTTGCATATCCACGTTTTGTTGAACATTGAAACAAGTGCCTGATTCTTCATACCATTTGTGTCTGACTCTGACTAGTATAATTGCCGACTATTACTAGCACGCCACAAGTTGACTGTTTTCATCTTATTGCAATTCCTCCATATTGTAAAAATGACCATCCGCCGGTTAGCCAGAAATCTCATTTAAAATCAAAGGAAAGTACTATGTAGATTCTCATATTATTGCATTATTCAATTCAAAGCGTTACAAAATGGAAATTTTGTTATCCAATATAATTCAACCGTGTACAACCAAAAGATAGCCAGTAGTTATGTAAATAGAAATCCTACAAATTAGCATGGAAAGTGAACGCTCTACGTTTCAACTCCTAATACGTTCAGAAACATTTGCCCATGTGATGCACAAGATTGAATTGGCGATAGTCACAGGATCTTCTCTCAAATCAAACATGTGCTGAAATTGCGAAATATCAAAAGATGATGCGACCAAACTGATCACGCGACACCATAAAGTCCTCCAACCTTGTAAACATTCCAAGCCCATCTTTCCACATCCTGGCAACTTTCGACCAAACAATGGCATTTTTACTTCAAGTTTTTCTAGTTTTACTAGCCTTACCCTTCTGCCTCTCTTTGAGCTTCCTAGATTCGGATTATGTACATGGTTTCAATTCCGCACACGGAACAAGCCACGTTTCATCGATAAAGGATAGGATAATTGAGTTAGCCAATCGTCAGGACACGGTGGATAGGATGAAGATGGTCAGGAGAAAAATTCACGAGAACCCAGAACTTGCTTTTGAGGAGTTTGAGACGAGTAAGATTATCAGGCAAGAGTTGGATCGTCTTGGTGTTGCTTATCGGTGGCCGGTGGCGAGGACCGGTGTTGTGGCAGCAATTGGGTCTGGTTCGCCACCATTTGTCGCTCTGAGAGCTGATATGGACGCTTTGCCTATTCAGGTTAGTTCTTTATTCTCGTAGCTTTGTTTTTGGTGGATCGTTGCATATATGGAAATGCTATGTTCATGGACTGGGAAGGTATTCTTGTGCCTATTCTGATGTCCTGCTTAATTATGGTCATGCTATTGGAGAATCTAGACTAAAAGAATTCACAATCTGGCTTCCTGTTAGATTGGAAATAACTAGCCATATTAAACTATTCTTTCCTCGAAATCTGCGTCACTTGCTGTGTTGTATCTTTAAACGAGCTTTAGTTCTTCCCGGGGATTCTTGGGACCGGGAAATGTCGAAGTCAAATAATTAGGCATAACCCGAATTGGCAAACAAATGGTGTTCTTGAAATCCTGCGGAAAACGTCTCACGTAAAGCTCTTCAAAAGCCGTAATTGTCCTGGAAGAGAAAACTTCTTAATCTTGATTTCACTCCTGCTACAGGAATTGACTGAATTAGAGTATAAAAGTAAAGTAGATGGCAAAATGCATGCTTGTGGCCATGATGCACATGTTGCCATGCTTCTAGGCGCTGCGAAGATCCTACAAGAACTGAAGGACACATTGCAGGTAATTGAACTTTTTAAGTTCTACAGAAAAAGTTAGTTAATAACTTTTGATTGCAACTTGTAGTTGCAGTTTTGCGATTTTGTGATTGTTGCAACTGATATTGAGACTTATCGCAGTCTATACCCGTAATCATGCTTCTGCAATAGCTTGCAGTCTTCTATTTAGAAAGTTGGGTGATATCGTAATATATAGTTCCAGAAATTAAGCAAAAAGCGTTTGAATTGCAGGGGACTGTTATCCTTATATTTCAACCAGCAGAAGAAAGAGGACTTGGTGCAAAAGATATGATCAAAGAAGGGGTGCTTGACAATGTGGAGGCCATTTTTGGGATACACCTAGTACATGTTTATAATACTGGGGTTGTTGCTTCAAGGCCTGGGGAATTCCTTGCTGGATGCGGAAGCTTCAAAGCAACTATAACTGGCAAAGGGGGTCACGCAGCGATTCCTCAAAACTCCATCGATCCAATCTTGGCAGCTTCAACATCAGTAATTAGTTTGCAGAGTATAGTCTCCAGGGAGACTGATCCTTTAGAGTCTCAGGTATTAGATCTTCATTCAAATGCTTCTGTCCTGAATTGGGAGTTTAAAATTGTCTAGGTTATTAGTTGACTCGTATAATGCAGGTAATCTCTGTAGGTATGATCCAAGGGGGAACAGCTTTTAATGTGATACCAGACTCTGCCACAATAGCAGGAACTTTTCGAGCTTTTAGCAGGAAGGGATTTAAAGCACTCAGAGAGAGAATAGAAGAGGTAACTGCTGGATCTGTTAATGTTAAAAGATCATAAATTTCATTACCATGGTTAGGAAGGTCAGGATACTGATAAACAGAGAACATATCTGAAGTTGGGAGGTGTTTAGGCAAGCCTTCAAACGGATGGATACACTTTTAACAATAAATAACTGAACATTTATGCAGAGATTTGAGTGCCTGCTTGCACAAACAAATTGTTATATAGCTACAATATGAGTGAAAAATAGTCAGGGTAGGTTTCTTATTCATTAGAAGCCTTCTAAATCAATTCAGTGTGAGTTGATTAGTGTCTGATTACCTGTTTTATTGATATTATGGCAGGTTATCAGAGGTCAGGCAGCTGTACATAGGTGCACTTCGGAGATTGATTTCGAAGGAAGGGAGCATCCAATGCTCCCCCCAACGATAAATGATGCCAGAATTTATGAGCATGCAAGGCGAACATCCGTCTCCATAGTAGGAGAAGAGAACATAAAAGTACCTCCTATCTTCATGGGGAGTGAGGACTTTGCTGTTTATCAGGACAAAGTACCAGGAGCCTTCTTTTTTCTGGGCATTGGAAATGAAAGATTGGGATGCACGCATCCACCTCACAGCCCTTACTTTAAGATAGATGAGGATGCATTCCCTATCGGTGCAGCAATGCACGCATTATTTGCACATTCATACCTCTCAAACTCAACAAGGACTTACAGTTTCTGATGTATGGAGTCCTGCTATTCAGTTTTCTCCTGAGATGCGTTCATTCTTTGGGTACAGAAGTTTAAGATCATGAATTGATATTGGGACTCCTAACAGATATTAACCACAGCAGAAGATTGGATCTGCTGTATTTCACCAGTGAGTGAGAAGAGATTCTTTCACTGGGAGCTTTCTGCCTTGGTTGGCACATAAGTTTTCCTTGACATCCGATACCCTATTAGAGACTAGACTAGAGGCATATCAACCACTTGACACCATTTGTTGAATTTTTTTATCAATGCCAATCAAATTAATTGATTAAACATTTCGAATGTATACTTTCAACATCTTGTCTATCCCCTCTACCAGGTTTAATGACAGATAATTGAAATAATCCGATATTGGTAATTCGACGGATACAATGTTGATTTTTGACGCTTTTTTGCATGATTAATAGCAAACATGACAATTTTGAGTAGCAGGAATAGGAAACTCATATGTATAGCAGCAATCAAAAGCAAACATTTTAATCTGTCATGTATGTATCCAATCATATTCGAGAAGATGAAAGAAAGATACTGTTATGGATTATTAACGCATCAATACAGCAGAACGGTTCTGGACGTACAGCAGAGATGAATATTTCTAGATGTTCTGTCAGAGTTTGTTACAAGGGATATTCGTTGATCGAATGCTACCTGTGTAATAGTTATATAAACTACACTGCATTCATTATTCACATATAGAGAAAACTAAGAGAATAATCTCTATATTTTTCATAGCTTCACTCTTTTCACTTAACATGGTATCAAAGTGTTGCGTTCGATCCTGATTATCTCCACTCCTTTTCTCTGTTTCCTCTGTCACAAGTTTCTAATTGTTGTGTTCCTTCACGCACACTCTTATCATGTAAACAACCATCAACTCAGTTACATCTTCAGCCGATCCAGCCTTAGATGTCTCAATCCCTTCTATCTAAATTGTGCAGGCAATCCTGGAGCTTTACTTGTGTCAACAGCTTTTGATGGAACAGGTTTTGGTGTCTGGAAAAGAGCTATGGTTTTAGCTCTCTCTGCTGAGAACAAACTCAGACTTGTAAATGGAGATGTCGTGAAGCTTGATTCAAATTCACCTCTCCTTAGTAACTGGAATAGATGTAATTCAATGGTCATAAGCTGGCTATTAAACTCTTTGAGTAAGGAAATTGTTGAGAGTGTTTTAGGCTCGAGGAGTAGGGGGGGCTTATGGTGTG
>JANZLK020000011.1:353621-365713 GCA_026937615.2 Erythroxylum glaucum
GATCATCATAGAAGGTTGCTAATCGATGGATCCAAACGGCAACGTACCGTTCGGCCAGATTCCGGCTGAACCAGAACAGTTGGCCATGTTTAATTTTGCTGCTATTATTGTAAGAAAATGAAAATGTAGCCGAAAGCTGCTAAAAGCAAACTTTTAGTAAAGTGGTAAAAGAAAAACAAAGAAAGTGATATGTTAATTGGGTGTACGCCTGTAAATGTAAAAGGATTGTTCAACAGTATACCCCGTCTACAGGACTAGGGTTACAATATACGGAATTGAAATTTTATCAATAATTTCTAACAAACAAGACGAATGCTTTAAACCTTTAGATTTTAGAAATGGACTAAGCATATTGATATAGTTAGGTTGGACAGCTTTTGTGTTCTGTTTCCATTCCAAATGATGGCGAAGACGAAGGATGAAAACAATCAATCCCAAAATCTCTTATTATATAATGAACATAATCATACAATATCCATTAAAAACATTAGGACCATCAATGGAATGATGTGAAGTGATATGATGGAGTAGATTTGTGAAATATTTCGCTGAAACATTCTTAACAAACCCTGATAGGATAGGATGTACAAGAAAAAAGGGCAATAAGTTATCCAGGAAAAAGGTTGTCTTCTTCTGCTATACTTTGATATCAGTATTAACATGGGTTTAGATTAACTGTGACTTTACTCTGTTATTATCCTGTTCTAAATAAGCATCCATCTATTTATTTTTTATGGATCTTATTTAGTAGATAGATAGATGCTCGTGAAGGTGACCTGTTACCCGTTAACGTAAGATAACTAAGAGCTTCCTTCATTACAAGATAAGGTGCAAGCTTCAGGCTTCCATGTCTACTTTAAGCTTTTGATTCTGAGCTATGGACCCAATATATAGTTTCCCGACACACAGATAGAGAGGTACACTTCAGGAGACGTGTTCATGCACAGAGCTCAGTAGAGAGACTGCAAGGGGAAAGAACCCAAAAGTGTAAACGGCACATAGGACAGAATGATGGTTTTTGACAATACTTGAAAAGGAAATGACTACTCCTACTCGTAGTCGGTCACAAATTCAAAGAGGATCTTTTTCATCACATTGATTTACCAGCTGTAAGAAAGTAATCAATGTAGTATCTTTTGATTATTACTTTCTTTTTTGGGAAGTATCTTTTGAATTTGTTGTCAACCAGAAACAAGTCCAGTGCAGATGATATGAAAATGTGCTAACTTTACACTGTTTTATAGTTTAATTCTTTGCTTGAGTGTGTAAGAGAGATAAAAATCAAAGTTAGTAAACTTTTGGTTGTTTAAATCGAAAATAGAGCTTACGGTGTCAAGAGATTGGTAAAGGTGACGGGGGAAGATGCTTTGGTGCAAGCTTCACCTTTACGTGATTGGAAAAGAGAGCTTAGACCCACGTTAAGAAATTACTATAACATTGTAAAAGCAATGCAAGGAAGATAGATTTGAGAGAGATTCGTTTTTGGGTTGCAGAGAGAGGTATCTTGATTTCTTTCTCGCTTCGGGAGGCTCCTAGTTCCCTCCTTTTGCTTTATGTTCTTTTTCTCTTCACATTTGCTTTTACGTTTCTTCGTCTCCAAGTCCAAATGGGTGTCTTTTATCACTTAAACTAACCCGTTCAGCAACGTTCTACGCCCATCAACCCCTTAATAAGTTGGTTCTGTCTGTGTGCACCAGCAACTATAGTGTACAGCGTTTACACAAGCTTGCCTGATTCTCATTCTTTTGCTATAAGCTCGTTAACTGTTTTTATCATCTTTGTTGTTTAAGGTTTCTCCTCGGATTATTACCAGCCTTTTGGGATCTGTTAATAAGCTGTTTTCTGGGTATTAGTGGCAGGGTTTTGTCTTCTTGGGGTTTTTAGTCGTAATTGGTTGTTGAGGTTCGTTTTTATTGAGACATAGCTTTGTAGTGGAAAACAAAGAGGAGAAGTAAGAGCTTAGGGAGAAAAAAAGAGAGAATTAATGGCAGGACAAGCGCCGCCACCAAAACAGGAGGAGCTACAGCCACATCCGGTCAAGGATCAGCTCCCTAATATTGCTTTCTGCATTACTAGTCCTCCTCCTTGGCGTGAGTTCTACACTTACTCTTTTCATCAGTGGTTTATTTCAGTAGCTACATGTCACTGGCGTTATGTGGACTATTCACATATTTTTCTGATTCTTTGACTTTCAAACACACTTAGTTTCCGCATTTGGAAGATAACGATGAGACATCGATGTTATTACCATTTTCTTGGTATCTTTTTCTAGTAGATAGAGAAGTTGTAACGCTTAATGATTTCCTTTCCAAGTTGGTTCATCTAGTCAATGAATTCAATATATCCCATTTTCCATTGATTGCACAAGACACTTGCATCAGTACCTTTTGGTTATGAATTCGTTTTATATTCATGCAACACAAATTTCTTGATTTCATTGTCTCATGGATTCTTTTCTGAAATGCAGCTGAAGCAATTCTGCTTGGTTTCCAGCACTACTTGGTAATGCTTGGCACAACGGTGCTTATACCGACCACTTTAGTTCCGCAGATGGGAGGAGGAAATGTAAGCGTTTAGGGTCTGAACCACTATGCTATGTGATGCTTCTTATTCATGGCCATATGGATCTTTTCTTAAACTGTTTGTTTCAGGCGGAAAAGGCGAAGATGATTCAGACTTTGCTTTTTGTGGCTGGACTGAACACGTTTTTCCAAACAATGTTCGGCTCCCGTTTGCCTGCTGTGATTGGAGGTTCCTATACCTATTTGCCAACCACCATTTCAATTGTCTTGGCTGGTCGATACAGTGAAATTTTGAATCCTACAGAGGTGGCTTCGTGGAAACATTGCCTAATAAGATAATTTTCTTGTGGGTTGCATATAAGTACCGAACAGAACGCAATGCAATACTGATTCAAGTTGTGATTATAATGTAGAAATTCGAGAAGATAATGCGTGGAATTCAGGGTGCTCTCATTGTTGCCTCCACACTCCAAATTGTCATTGGCTTCAGTGGCCTTTGGCGAAATGTTGCAAGGTTTATTGATTTTCTACATTCTTCTTTATTCTTTCTGTAGGCCGCCCCTCTTGTATAATCAGCACTTGGACGGTCTCTACTTTCGTCTATTTATGTGCCTTTAGCTTGAATAAAATTTGAAGGCATGGTACAGTATAAACTGATGTAGTTCAGAGACACATGTCTGAAGTGCAATATTGAAGAAGTTCGTTTGTCTTTATCTTAATTAAATGCAGGCCTCCTTTCGATTTGCAGGTTCACGAGTCCATTATCTGCTATACCTCTTGTGGCTTTATCCGGTTTTGGGCTGTATGAATTTGGATTCCCCTTGGTAAGAGTGTGAGCTTCCATTTGATATCACATCTTGTTGAAGTATTATCATTGACAATGATTTTGGGGTTGCTAGCTTGCAAAATGTGTGGAGATTGGACTACCGCAGATAATCCTTCTAGTAATTTTCTCCCAGGTAAATGCAACACATCTACGCTCCTGTGTTAGTTCACCGGAAACTTTTGAGAGAATGCGTAGACTTCAGGTTATCATACATGGCATTTCATAAGATTTAAAACTAATCTTCGTGAGCTTTTGCAGTATATACCTCACATGATGCATGGGAAGAGTTCTGTGTTTGATCGCTTTTCTGTTATATTCTCGGTGGTTACTGTGTGGATATATGCTCATCTGCTTACTGTGGGTGGGGCATATAAGAATACAGGACCTAAAACCCAATTAAGCTGCAGAACAGACCGTGCAGGAATTATAGGAGCTGCACCATGGTAAGGCTATATGGATTTCCTTCTAATCGAGTAGGGAATATTAGAGTGATATAAATTTCCAGATGGGGGACTGTGTTCTCCCCTGATGTATAACTTCCATGAGTTTCGGACTCTGGCCGTATGAAGGTCTATTGCTGCTTCGGCTTGTTATGGCATAATTTATAATGCTCTGCATGTCTTATGGCTTTCTCTGCCAACTGATCTTTATTGTTTGGTAGGATAAGAGTACCATACCCCTTCCAATGGGGAGCTCCCACTTTTGATGCTGGTGAGGCTTTTGCAATGATGATGGCTTCATTCGTTGCCCTTGTAGAGGTTTGTTTACCTGTGCATATGAATTTTTTTAAGCATTAATGAAATTATTTTGACTCCTACTCCATTTGGTGAGCATATTTCTCAGTCGTTCCGTTCATAGTGACGGAACAGATTCAAAAGAATGTCTTATTTGTGAATGTGTGCAAGTGCTTCTGAAACATAGAATGCATTTCTCCTCCATATTCAAATTCCACTTTGTTCATCATTAAGAAATTTCAAAATCTCTTTTACATCAGGTCTTAGACTGTTCTTATCTTCGCTAATTAGTTTCTTATACTCTTAACAGTCTACTGGTGGCTTCATTGCTGTGTCAAGGTATGCTAGTGCAACTCCAATACCTCCTTCAGTCCTTAGCCGAGGCGTAGGCTGGCAGGTACTGGTTTCACAAGTGATTACTTTTACTTTGCACTTATCATAGTAATTTAATTATTACACGCATGAAGACAAGATAGCTAAATAAGAATCTATGGACACTCTATCTGAATAAAACAGGTTACCTCCAGCTTTTAACTCATTCTTCTCGTACCTGAAATCATAACTATTTAGTTGAATTATAGAACTTTACTCAATTTGCATCAATTAGTAATATTTCTCTGGTTGCAATTCTGATAACCTGGTTGACTTTGTGCTTCTACAAGTATTGAAAGTTTATGCTGATTCATAACAATTCAAAACTTTCTTCTTTACTACTTAAGGGAGTTGGAATTCTCTTCTCTGGCATGTTCGGGACCGGAAATGGATCATCAGTATCTATGTAAGATTTTCTTCCGATAGCGGACAATTCAACACAACTTTCTAATCCTTTCCAAGTTTCCCTTAAATTTGCTTTGCTTCAACTGCAGCGAAAATGCTGGTTTATTGGCACTTACACGCGTTGGCAGCCGAAGGGTTGTTCAAATATCAGCAGGGTTCATGATTTTCTTTTCCATTCTTGGTGAGTTATCATGATGTAACTCTTTCTTTCTTCCTCCATTTTAACAACACATGTCACTCACATACTTCGCGGTTCAGGAAAATTTGGAGCTGTTTTTGCCTCAATTCCTGCTCCGATTGTTGCGGCTCTATACTGCCTGTTATTTGCTTATGTTGGTATGTCCCAGTAAAAGTACGTTATATGGAGGGCTTCTTAACCTTAAACATGAAAAATCTAACTTAATTCTTTTTGGGGTTGAACACGAGCAGGTTCATCAGGTCTCAGTCTCCTCCAGTTCTGCAACTTAAACAGCTTTAGAACAAAGTTTATACTTGGCTTCTCTGTTTTCATGGGATTATCAGTACCTCAATACTTCAATGAGTACACAGCAGTTAATGGTTATGGACCAGTGCACACTGGTGCAAGATGGGTAACCAAATCGACTTACCTACTTTACTCTCTAAGAATTCTGACCCTTGTTCAGACGATCCTGATACTAATTATGGTCACTTTTGGCAGTTCAATGACATGGTTAACGTGCCATTCTCATCAGAACCTTTTGTTGCTGGATTGTTGGCGCTCTTCCTGGATGTAACCTTATATCGGAAAGACAATGCAACCAGGAAGGATAGAGGCATGCACTGGTGGGACAGATTCAGGTCGTTCAAAACGGACACAAGGAGTGAGGAGTTCTACTCCTTACCTTTCAATCTTAACAAGTTCTTCCCTTCAGTATGATCTTTGAACATAATTTTTGAGTTGTAACCTCTAGTTTGTCCCCAAGAATCGTAGAGCTTGACAAAATGAAATTCTTGGTTTTGTTACATTATTTGGTATCTCCCTCTTTCTTTCTGTCTCAACTTGCATTGTAGCTCTGCAACTAGAACTTGGTTAGTATTTAGTAATGGTCGTCTTACTCCATTTATGTAGCCTCTTTTGTTACTGAATCTGCATTTCACTGTTTCTGTCATCCACACTAAAGATAACAGTTGCAACTTGCAATTGGATAAGTATCATTTCATTAGCCTGGTTTCCAACGTGATGCCCATACAAATTTGACCAGCTGGGCACACTCTCGGGTTGTACATTGAAGCAAATGGAATTCTTTGCATGTGATTTGGCGAGCATGTTACTGCTAACACCGTTAATGGGATGGTCCTGCTGCTTACTTTACCTGGTTTCCAATGTGATGTCCCAATCCCCATCTCAAATACCAGGTTGAGGAAACGTGCACCAAGTTATATTAAAGCAGCCAGCAGCTATGCAATTATTTATCAGATCAACCTATTGAACCAGTGTTTAAGCCTTCTCTAAACATATTAGAAGAAAAAAAAAACCATAAACTTAGGTTCCAAGATAAAGATGAGAGGACATGGGATTTGATATTCTTATCTTGTGCACGAATGAAATGTATTTGTATGGTTAATCATGGTCATTTAGAGACGAAAAGCACACCAAAAGGTCACGAGCACTTACTGAGACAATGTTTTGCTTTATTCTCAATGCAACTGTGACGAGGAATGAGGGACCTCATCCCTGCTTCGGCTTTAAGCTGGAACGTTCTGCTCAGTTACTGGAAGATAATAATATTTAGTGGAAAAATGAAGAAACCATGAGGCCCTGCTCCGCAAGCTTTTCAGTGGATTGACATCTTATTCTTGATGTTTCCATGAAACCATATAATTTTTCCATTATACTCTCAAGTGTCTCAGAAAGCCGAGGCAAATGAATTCCTGATTTGATCAAATCACGGTCCTGGATTGTAGAGGTGACATGGTGACCACCACAAGAAGGTTGTGTCTATTCTTGATTTCATGAAAAGCCATGGACATGTCTCCTGCCTAACCAATAATTGAAATCCACCCTCCTTCCATTTACCACTAATCCGCTCATACAATGGACAAAACGAGTAGTGTCAATCAGCAATAGCCAAAGTTACACAAAAAGTTGGAGGTCCTTTTTTCTTGCCATGCGTGTTCAATTTTTGTAGATACAAGAGTTGCTAATGGCTTAATCAAAGGCTATTCAAATACTGCAGCCAAATCACGTTCAAATGGCTCATTTTCTCTCTTTTCTTTTTTAATTCTGTGTGAGAGCTATGAACATGACCAAGAACATAAACATATCGGATATGATCGCATGATTACAAATTCATTTCCTCGAGCTCTTAACCTACGTTGACCAAATCATGTTTTCCAAAGTCGCTAAATTATGAGATGAGTTATTATATTCTCTCTCAAACATCACCCTCATCGCCACACAATGTGTATAAATTAGGCGTTTAGTCCCCACTTCTAAGGTAACTCTTTTATAGATGCCAACATTTAATTGACTACTAGATGAGAAGGAACTTAGAACCTTATTGATTAAAACTATTATTCCTATTTGAAAGGACAGTTAAAGAATGATTCTTTTTTTTGTTCTAGTGAACATAAAAGTTATCTGCACTTATTTAGCTGGACTGCAGTGAGGATGCTGCATTATATAGTTAAGGACCATCAAAATGCTCCATTAGAGAATAGAGAATATAACAATACTTGATCATTGCACTTCCTGATATTAAAATGCGCCTTTCAAGACTCAAGACAAGAGAGAGTATCAACCCTTTTCAAGAGCAACATGAAAAGGGTTGAAATCCCTTTCTAATTTCTTGTCGCATATAAAATCTGCTGCCTTTTTTGTTGTAGCAGCAGCCCACATAATTGACCTTTCATTTTAGTGGTGCTACTTTTTATTAGAGCTTAACTTCAATAAACTAAATATTGGTTTGAATTATACGTTATGTTAAGGGTGATGTATAATTGCAAACTAATTAATAACTTAATAAATGTAGAAGGGTAAAAATAAGAACAGATGGAATCTATCAGCTTTTCAAGAAGGAATGACTTGATAACAAAGGTCTTGTTCCTGGAAATGGGGAAGTGAAGAAGTCATTCATAGATGCAACACTAGGCATGTGAGAAAAAAAATCTCCAGATGCAATTGGTTTGCTTCCACCTTCCTTGGCCTTTTTATTTACCAAAAATTCTGGTAACAACCTCTGCAAAGGTTTTGTTACATTGTACACTTGCACTGTTGGAAAAGAACATGGTCTGAGTATTTGGTAGGTGGTACATGAACATTTAGAGCAGCATCCCAACAAGAGCAAATGACATGAGATTTAGTTATTCTTTCTTTTTGTTTTCAATCTCATGTTGTAGACATTCTTTAAGATACTGTTGATGGATGGGTTCAGAGTTTAGTATTAGAGGGGAAGAATGTAAGAGAAAGCAACAAGAAGAGTGATGTCCTTGACAAAAAGAAAACAACAATAACCCCACTAAGAAAAGTCCTCCAGACTCCTTTGTTTCTTACACAAGTTTTTAATTACGAATTAGAATGTTTAGAAGGCAAGGCATAAAGATACCAGACCCTAAATCTTCTGCCCCCACAAGAACATTATAGAACCACCAGTATATAACAATTAGTAGCCTCCTTTCATATTGTATTATACAAAGGGTCTGCTTCAACCAATTCTCACAAGAAGTTAAGATCCCTTCATTTAAAATTAAGGGTCTTGTTTGAAATAAGCATCTTGGGCCAGTCACCATTTATTGTCTGAACCAAAGATCTCCAACATCTCACATGGCTTACATAGACTGACAATTAATCAGAGATGTTTACACATGTGAATCATAGCAGGAGCCTGCAGATTTACAAGAGTTCAAGATCCTTCAGGGAGATCGCTGTCTCTTTCGTAGCCAATCCAAAATTAGCATCTTAGAAACACATGAAAAGAAAATTAATCTCAAATCTTGACTTTTTCTTTTCCATCTGTCCTTAATCTTGTTTTGGATTATCTGAAATGAAACAGGAGTTGGTGACTGTTGCAGTATGGTTTGCCACTTTGCCTTGAAGATGTTTGAGAGAAATCAACCCAACAGCTACTTTCTTTTACAATGTCTGCATTGATGTTGGGTAGGACTCGAAAGTTTTGATTAATTAAATGCAAATGTGTTCTAATGATTTGATCCACATCACCCTCCATACACTACACATGAAAAGAAGCGTGAGGCAAGTCTTGCTTCTTAGTGTTTTTTTTTTTTGGGTTGATCTAAAGCATCTTTTTAATGCAAGCCTTGATTATATGCTAAGATATGACATTTGAATTGCATTGGACTGTGCAACTTTTACACCAAAAGTTGTGCTTGTTCTTTTTAAATTAGAGATAGTGAGTGCTTCCATGCTTAGCCATTTAAACTCAACCCCAAATCACTATTCAAGAATTGGATGAATTAGAAGGTGATATACTTATCCACATCTTACAGTAGCATTAACCCATTTGAGTTTTTTGTAACCAGAAGATAGAGGACACATCATTGTTCTACTATCTATAGGACCAAAGGGTTGAAAATGGGGAATTTGGATAGGACATAGGTGCCAATAGGCAAGCCTGCCTTTGGTCATATAAACTTCAATTCACACCTATGTCTTACAAATTGTACTTCGAGAGTTACGGGCGATGCCCCCAACTACCCTCCTGACATCTCTCCACGTGGCACTCTAACCAGCGTCCGAGGTTCCTGCCGGTGCCAGTTATAATAAAACCATACAGTTCTTATCATTGCACATACCTTGTTACCATCACAAATATGTTCTGTAGTTGATGATATCACCCTAAAGAAATAAACTTTCTTTATTGCCAAATTGAAATGTCAAATGGGTTTTAATTATTGAATACACACATGTAAGATTTCTTTTCTTTTTCTTTTTTCTTTTTTCCGTTTTCATGTTAGTTGAGAAATTGAGGGACGGCCTGCTTGAATAAGACCCTTACTAGTATATTTGTAGGGTGATAGGGAGCTGTACAGAAAGAGACTGTTGTTTACTTCACCTCCTTCCTCCTCTCTTCTTTCCTTATCTTTCTTCACATCTTCTTCTTTTCTCCCCCCACGAGAGATTTCTGGAGAAGATAAGCTAAGAGATAATGGGGAACTGCCAAGCCGTAGATGCTGCAGCTCTGGTAATACAGCATCCCCATGGAAAAATAGAGAGGTTATATTGGCCTGTCACAGCCAGTGAAGTCATGAAAATGAATCCTGGTCATTATGTTTCTTTGATCATTCCATTGCCTGTTTCTGGTGAAGAAAACCAGGAGCAGAAAGTTGTGCAGTTCACTCGTGTTAAGCTTCTCAGGCCAAGTGACACGCTTTCTCTTGGCCATGCTTATAGGCTTGTTACTACCGAAGGTAAGGAATATGGTCTGATGAGAATCATTTTTTTCTTGTGTATGCTCCTTGAGGAAGTGCATTAATTTATAAGAGTATGTTTTTCGGTTGCAGAGGTTATGAAGGTGTTGCGGGCAAAGAAGCGTGCAAAAATGAAGCAGCAGCAACCAGAATCTGTTGAGAAATTGCAGGCAGCAGATCAGAAGCAGAGTACCGATTGTGAAGCAGTAAAGAAACCTGACAAAGACGACTACAAGGTATCTTTAACTTGATCTTTTTTCCAATTTGAGCTTATTCCTGAAGCCGTTCCTGAGATTATTTGATATGCCTCTTCAAAACCATGATTATCTTCCTTCATGAAGTTACTGGCTGGTATGTCCAACCATTATACTAAAAGCAGAAGATGATTCTCGTTGAAGTACAAAAATTATGAACAATTCTAGTTATTTAATAATCTGATACTTCTAGTGGAGCAACATCTGCAGGCTTTCAGCTTTATGATGATGCTTTTTCATAGTTTTGACTGATTATCCTGACATCAAATTATGAAGAAATGAATAGCTAGCTTTGTAGACGAGAATTATTAGCATGGAAAATGATTTTGGCCCATTATCATATTGTGGAAGCTAACCAATGGGAAACGATTTCAGGTGATAAAGCATGAAAGACACCGACACAGGACACCATCAATTAATTCCTCTGCACTTAGGTCTAAGTCGTGGCGGCCATCATTACAGAGCATTTCTGAGGCTGGAAGCTGATGGTATTTTTCCAAGATCAGCAAGGGGCTTCTGCCATTTGCTGAGGCTGATTAAATTGAATAGTCAGCAAAATAGGTTTACTAAATCGGGTGGAGATCGTTTATCTCATATCCAAAACCAATTGTCAAACCAGACGACCCCTCTTTTGGACCATTTTCCAGAAAAATAATAAAAGTCTGTATAGCAACAAAAAAGAGTGATGGAGCTGACACTGTTATCCAAGTTATATTCTGCAAATTTCACGGATAACTCTGCAAATTTCACGGCTGATTGATCAGACCAGAATATAACATGTAGATAAATCTGAAACATTTATGATTTTACAATTAACCATCTTTTTGATGGTTTAAAATTCAAAGATTCCAATAAAGACATGTTCTAGTTTTGAGATCATAAAAGGAAGGTTCTTGTAGCCAAAGGTGCACCAGGTATTAGGTTCTCCTTCAGAGCAATCACATCTGTAAAAGTGGCTCAATGATCCATGTTCCAGGTCCTCCATGCTCCTTGTTCAAGAAGCCTCTGAAGTATCTGGTTCAAGTTAACATAAGAAGTTATCACCAAGGAGCAATCCGAATCTTCTCCTTTTAGATTAGCATCAACATATGAAAGATAATGCCAAGATTGGGCCAAACCCGCACAAAAAGTTGGTTTCGTATGATGGGAATTTTCTCAATAATTGTGCTAAATTGGTTGTCAGGTAAGATATTTCTGGAAGGTCAATTATTAACTGTTACGAAGTCAAGCAAACTCTATGAATTCATAGAAAAACAGAAAGGTTCTTGAGCATCTGAAATAATGAATTTGTCCATCCTTCCCAGCAAGCAACGTAGCGTACAAATGCAAAAGGATGAGGAGCACAGACCAAGACGAGGCTTAAGAACAACACAGGCCCTAACTCTCCATCAACACAGCAAAAGAGATTCTGTAACATGTACATACAAAAGGAAGGTACAAACTTCGCTTTTTCCCATGTATAACCATGTACTAAGGAATTTTGTAAAGCTGTTCTTTCGTTAGATAAAACAAGTTGTTGCATGCATGCTTGGCCCCTCCAAAGTCAAGTATGGAGGCTATTGTTTTGTCATGTTAGGCTAATAATCTTCAC
>JANZLK020000012.1:770384-781028 GCA_026937615.2 Erythroxylum glaucum
CCAAGTTACAAACCAAACGTCATTTTTTATTTTTCATACCCATTCCCATTCCCTTCTACTATTATACCCATACCCATGCCCAACCCCATGCTTAAACCAAACGCCCCTTATAGTTATGGTGAGTCGGGATTGAATCCACAGGGAATGTTTGGTTAATTTCTATAATGGAATAATTGATGCAAAGACAATAAAAAACAGGTTTTTGTATTTTTATCAAATTAGAAAATAAAATAAAAGTAAACTATCGAAAACAAATTAAAACAAGCAATTGAAAATTATTAAAGTGTCGAGTATAAGTAAGGCTCAGTTCTAGGGTCAATCTCTTCCTAAACACGATCAAACATATTCCATCATCCTAATATCTTTACACCTCTCTTCAGACTATTAATCTGAGACTAATAGAATACTATACTAATCCTGATTTTCCCTTAAGTTGTGTTTAATTATGTTACGATCATTAATTAAACCTATCTAGTGAATAACTTAGGATACGATCTTTAGATTCAATTTGGTAGCATTATTATGAAGTGCAAAATGACCAATATAGGCAGTAACCTCTCACATTTGTGTTATCTAACCTAAGTTCTATTGTTCCTAACAATATAAGACCATTAGATGCTACTAAAAAACATTAAAGGTAACAATTATGGATTACATTCAACATTATAACAATAGGTTCATAACAGAACAATCAAAATAACATATTAAGATCATCCATACAAAACTCATTCTAATTAACACAAACAACACAACAATCCGAAAAGAGATTACAACGTCAATAAGATGAAATAGCTTAACCGTGACTTGGCGTCACTATTTCTGTTGAACTAGCATCAGGAAGTTAGCCTTTCATGTCCATCTTCAAGCTCTAACCATCAACCATCATTTCCATTGCCATTTTCAATATTAAAGAATAAAGAAAAATGAAGCAAAAATGATAGAAAAGTGTTTCAGCTAGGTCTGTCCCTGAATGTTCTTTTCCTGCCGCCAGTCTTTCCTGGCCTTCTCACGGCTATGAGAGGCTTCTCACAGCCATGAGAAGCATCACACATAACCTCTCTTATTTATGTATTAAACGTCAATGGAAAATGTAGCAAAATGGATAGTTGCCTTCTTCACGTTTTTATACTTTATTTACCTTCCAAGTGCAACTGTCTACCATCCTTCATATTCCATAATTTTGTTGTCTATTAAATTGCATGGATGCCATGAGTTGCTGGCATTGGATGTTGTCCGTGAGAGCATGGCAAATGTGAAAAGCATGAACCATTGAGAAGCATGCTAGCTGGTGAGAATTATGGCAGTTGTTAATGTGAGAATGTATAGGAGTTGGCATATGGTAGCTACTAGAATGAGAATGCATAGGGGGAAAAGGTGGTATTACTGTGGGAAGGCAGCTGGAAGGGTAAGAAGGCAACTAGCTGTCCATGGTGAGAAGCATACATAGGCGTTGTCACATTCGTGAGACTTTGCTCACGACTGTGAATATTTTTCAACAATTTGTTCTTCACTTGACATTCTAACTTGTCTCTTCTTCTTTCAATCCTCTTCTTCTTCATACTCCATAAATCAATAGAATATGGAAATTAAGACTATGACTTCAATGAACATACTTTCAGGTCACTTTAGCTCCTTTACTTTTGAGATGTACCTAAAATCAAATATAAGGTAAAGTGAGTATCCTAAGCATTTTTAAGGAAATAATCACTAAGTGTAGTAGATCAAATGAATCAACATTTAAACACATATCAAATTCTCCCACATTTAGCTTCTGACTGTTCTCGAGCAAATCCTTAAAATCAAAATCACAAACTAAAAATCTTACTTATTTTTCATATTTCCTAAGAATAGATAATCATAAATAAAGATGAATGACTTTCAAAAATCATAGACATAATGATTGACTTCCTTATGAACATATTGGATACTTGCTCTCCATTCTCTACTAAGAAGCTCCTTGATACTATGTATTAATTGCTCATGTCCACTAACATTGTCTCCATATAGCACTTGGTTAATGGCTACTTCATAATTAGTTTCCAACACCACATTTCTTATTCCATGCCACCATGTAAAATGCAAGCTATGAAATATTCCCAGAAGTTTAGTTTTAAGAATGGATCCCCTATCCATATTTATAGCAAACCCCCAATCCAAACTCCATTATGGTCTCTCATAAGCCCCAACTGTAAAAACTCCATTATTGGGGTTGATAGTTCCATCCACGCTCAATTTTAGCAATCACGTAGAGGGGGCTGTCATGTCCTCTCCCTATCCTGTGGCACACTAGTCTGGCTAAGGAAGCATTGCTTACAGACTATGTTAATCTCTTAAGCTCTATTTCGGATATCTTTAACTTGCATTGATGGGATCTGGTCTTAGTTCTGAAACATATGCATGTTTTTCCAGTTCCATATTCTCTACGTTAAGACTCCAAAATAGATTTCCCATCCTCCATTCTCACAAATACCCCATTTATTGGTCAAATTTTCCTGTAGTCAATCTTTAAAAGACAATGAGCTAAAATCAATCTAAAAAGATACTGACACTAGTTGAGTTCAAACTAGTTTTGCCTAGTGACAATCCCGTAGAGCATGAATCAATGTCTCAATATCCTCCTCACGCCTTTGGCATCTAATATCTTAATTTATATGCCTTCTAGCTAGCTCCCATCATGTAAGGAGCCATTCCTTACCTGCTAACCACAAAAATATTTTAATCCTCTCCAGACCCTTCCACTTCTATATATGCGTCCTATTATTTGTCCGTGTGTGCACTTCATTCTCAATTAATACTTCCTATGCTGATTTAACTGAAAACAATCCACTAGCTGAGTGTTTTCATTAAAATTTGTTTGCTCTTACCCTTGAAGGTGGAATTGGACTTGAAGTGAGATTCACGAGAATACCAGTTGAAAGTTGCATAGAAAATAAGCACCAACTCAAACTTTCGTCCACTTGAACAAACACACTTACAAGTGTGGTTAAATTGTCCTTTGGAATATCACCCGTCGCATAAGTTGCCAATAGATGCTTATTTATCGACTATCTATCGATCTAGAAGCGAGCCAGATTACCATTTCCCATTGTCCAATCTAAGCCAACATGAAGGTTATCCCACACATTGCTGAGCTCTTTCTAAAAAGGGGATCCTTTCTTCTTAATCCAGTATGGCACGGTGTCCTGAATTCCATACTTTGCTCACAACGCCTCAACCCATATCTTATCGATAGAATAAATTAACTTCCATCTAACTTTCATATTAGGAGCTTCATTCATCACTCGAATTTTTTGAATGCCCAATCCTCTATTTTCGCTTCTTCGACATATATCCTCCTATGCTACTAAACTTATCTTACAAGTTTTTCCTTATGATCCTTCTATGCAGAAATGACATACCCAAATACCGGCCTATATCATTGATTTTTGGAATCCTAACTGATTAGTCAACATTGTTTTGACTTGTTTTTCCACATTGTGTGAAAAATAAACTATAGTTTTGGCTATGTTAGCTTACTATCCTGATTGGAAACAAAAATTCTCCCCCACCTGCTTGACAACCCATACTTGTGCCTTTGAGCCTTCAGCAAAAAGTAAGAGATCATCTACAAAAAAAACAAATAAGAGATAGGAGGGCTCCTACTATTAAAACGGAAAGAATACCATTGCCCCTGTTCTACAGCGTGACCTATTTGGTGCGCCAGTCTCTCAATGTATAGGATAAAAAGGTATGGTGATAAAGGATCACCTTACCGAGTACCTTTCATCAGAATAAACAATTCAGAGGCTTTGCCATTAATTAAAATTCTCATGTTGGACGACGTCATACACTCCATAATTAGATTAATCAAATCCTTGGGAATATTCATTTTCTTTAAGGTATCATGTAAAAATTCCAGCGAAAGTATGCCATATGGTTTCTCTAGATCCACTTTGATAGCCATAAATCTCTGTATCCTAGTGGTACGTCGTATAGTGTGAATAACTTCTTAGGAAAGGATTATATTATCCGTAATTTGTCTTCTAGGTACAAAGCTCATTTGTGTCAACCTTATAATTGAGGGAAGGACGCCCATGAAATGACTGACTATGACCTTGAAAATTTTCTTGTAAATGACATTGCAAAGACTTATAGTGCAAAACAATTTGTATTACCTATAGTGAAGTCTGATATTGTCATTGGTTTGGATTGGCTCGAGACTATTGGGTCTCACATTGCTGATTATAAGACATCGAGGTTGAAGTTTCATGTTGGTAACTCCTTTATCACTTTTAGGGTTCTAAAGCTGCCAGAGCAAAACCAACTCAGTTTCACCACATTGCTAAGTTATATGAGACGGACACAATTTTTGAAATGTTTCTCATTAATGTGGATAGTACCAATGATCACATAGATCAAAATTTTATATTATCCAGTGAGGTACTTGAGGATTTATAGCAGGTTCTGCAACGCTTTCAGTTTGTCTTTGAGGCTCCTAAAGGACTAACCCCTTGCTTGTAACTATGACCATACTATATTATTAGAGCCAGGCAAGGGCACTATACGAGTACGACCTTATAGATACCCATTTAGTCAAAAAGTAAAGATTGAGTGCATAATAGATGAAATGCTCTAAGAGGGTATCATATAGCCAAGCCTTAGTCCGTACTCTGCTTTGGTATTATTGGTCAAGAAAAAGGATGGAATATGGTAGTTTTTTGTGGACTATCGGGCTCTCAATGCTGCCACTATTCATGATTCATTTTTTATGCCCACGATTGATGAATTAAGAGGCTCCCGGTTTTATTCAAAACTAGATCTTAGATCTGGATATCACCAGATTTTGATGAGTCCTGAAGATCGTGAGAAGATTGCATTTCAAACACATCAATGCTTATATGAATGGCTAGTGATGTCGTTTGGTCTTACTATTGCTCCTACTACTTTTCAAGCCTTGATGAATGATATATTTCACCAACTTCTTTGAAGGTTTGTCCTTATTTTCTTTGATGATATTTTAATATACAGTGCAACTTGGGCTTTGCATTTAGATCATCTCACTTAGGTTCTAGAGCAATTATCGTAACATAGATTATTTGCCAAACTTTTGAAATGCACCTTTGGCCAAACTCAAGTGGAGTATTTGGATTTTATAGTCTCAACTTGTGGGGTTGAAATGGAACAGAATAAGATCCAAACTGTGTTGGAATGGCCAAATCCTACCAATATGACCCAACTTCGAGCTTTACTTAGATTGATTGGTTATTATCGTTGATTCATTAAATCTTATGCATAGATAGCGAGCTACCATTAACTCAACAACTTCAAAGGGAGGGATTCCAATGGAATGCAACAACCCAAAATGCTTTCGGAGCACTAAAAATAGCAATAACATAAGCACTAGTTATCTCTCTACCAAACTTCTCCAAGCCATTTATTCTAGAGACAGATGCCTCGGGCATCGACATTGGGGCAATGTTAAGTCAAGATGAACACCCATTGCCTTCTTTTCAAAGAAGCTTAGTCCTCACATGCAAAAAAAGCCTACTTGTGTTTGAGAATTGTATGCAATTTCAGAAGCTGTAAGTAAATTTCGACACTATCTTTTTGGGCACTTCTTCATCATTCGTACAGACCATAAGAGTCTTAAGCACTTGAATATTCAAATGATTCAAAAACCTAAGTAAGAAGTTTATTTGACTAAATTGATGAGCAATCGGTTTCATGTTGAGTATCACTCTGGTAAATCTAATGTGGTCGTCAATGAACTTTCACAAGTCCATGTGATGGCTATGTCTATGCCCACACATACTCCTATGGATGAGATTTATAAAAGGTTCGAAATGACCCTACTATAAAACAATTGATTCAAACTATTTAGGATCAACCTTCTAAATGGTCACATTACCATGTACATGATGATGTTGTTTATTGGTATCAAAGGTTGGTGATTCCCTCTAAAGAATAGACCATCATTCACAAAATTCTTACTGAATTTCATAAATCTCATATAGGTGGACATGCAGGTTCTTTACACACTTTTTATAGAGTTGCTACTTTATTCATTTGGACGTCTATGTGAAGAGATGTTAAGGATTTGGTCATCGCTGTGTAGTTTGTTAGAGAGCAAAATCCTCCCAGCTCACCCTTCGGGATTATTGAATCCCTTGCCTATTCCACAATGTATTTTAGGGGGAACATCTCTATGGACTTTGTTACTACTCTACCATTAGTTTGAGGGTACTCTATTGTGTTAGTGGTGGTTGACCGGTTCTCCAAATATGGTTATTTCATTGCTCTGAAGTTTGATTATAATTTCATTCCGCTAAAGTTTGATTATAATATCTTTCAAGTGGCCGATGCTTTTATTCAATACATTGTTAAATTTTATGGAATTCCAAACTCGATTATTTTCGATAGGGATAGGACATTTACTAGTGCTTTTTGGCATCATCTCTTTCAATTATAGGGCACGAAATTGAAATTGAGTTAGGCATACCATCCACAAACAGATGGCTAGACGTAAGCTTTAAATAAATTCCTTGAGATGTACTTGCGTTGCTTTGTGTTTGATTTCCCTAAAAAATGGCTTGAATTTTTACCATGGGTAGAGTTTTGGTATAACACTGCTTTTCAAACTTCCATCAGTATGGCTCCTTTTAAGGTTGTTTATGGTCAAGACTTGCTGTCGCTTCATAGTGCCAATCACACTAATGATACCTCAGTAGATGTATTCCAATAGTTTCAACAATACCTTACTGTCTTGGCTTAGTTATAAGTTAATTTACAAAAGGCTTACGTCAACATGAAAAAGTATGTTGATCAACTTCAAGCTGCTGTTACTTTTGTTGAAGGTGACTTGGTCTTAGTCAAACTTCAACCATATTGCCAGCATTCTGTTTGATTATAAAAGCATCACAAGCTTGGCCTGCGATATTTTGGTCCTTCTCCAGTGGTGGAGAGGATTGGGTTTGTTGCTAATCGCTTAAAGTTGCCTCCTAAAGCTCGCATTCATCCAATTTTTCATGTTTCACTTTTGAAACACTTTAGTGGTGATTTCATGACTCCCTATATTCCTTTTCCCTTAACCACTACTCCAGAGGGACCCTTGCTGCAACCTACTGATTTTTTAGGCGTTTGCCAAATTAAACATGGCAACTACTGGGATAGTAAGCTCTTTGATTCAATGGGGCGATCTGGTCTCTCCATCATGGGAGTCACTATCCATAATTCAAACCTATTATCCTTCTTTTGACCTTGGGGACAAGGTCCAATTTAAATGGGACGGGGATGTTATGACCTAAGAGCAAGACGGTAATGACGTGCAAGGGACTAAAGTGGATTATGATGCTATATCAAGCATAGGAGTAGACCATAATGTTAGTAGGTTGAGGCGTAGCATGCGGATCTGAAGGACCACATGGAAGTTGAGAGCGGAATGAAAGGACGTGAGATGAGGGGAGCCGTGGGGGAGATGAATTTGGAATTTCTCTTTAGTGGCTATTCTCCCTCTCTTCCCCTCTCTTTCTCTCTCTCCTGTAGTGGTTTCTTTTTTGCTTTTCTCAGTCCCATACTGGGATTTTGTTATATGTGCTTGTAATTCTGAGAAGACAATCATTTCCATATAATATAATTTTGAATAGTAAATCGTTAAAACTTTTTCTGTTAAATTTGTGACACATTCATTATTTGTTAAAAGGTTAAGTAGAAATCATATTAAAATTGTTGTTTGTTTTTACTAATCAACTTTTCAAGAACAATAGTTGTCTTTTGATTGATGATGTTGCAGATAAGAAGAAGGGTATTTTACAAGACAACTCCCACCTCTCTGTTGCCTTAATTAGATTTTGTTGGCTGGACATCTCTTAAGAGATGTTCTTGGTTTGAAGGGGTTTATCTTTAAATCATAATGTTAACATGCCAAGTTGGTGGAATCGACCCATAACTTTTTGACATGAATTAAACATTTGCTACATGCTCCTTCCTCTCTCTCTCTTCCTGCTCACATATCATGATTGTTGATTAATAATTGTTATTGGAATTGTTTTAAGGGAACATTGATTTTATATTGATCATTTCATTTAAGAATTTCTTGTTGCTAGATTCACACTTCATTTAAGAATTTCTTGTTGCTGGATTCAAAATTCGAGTCTAATTGTGTACTTTCAAAATATATTAATGATACTACTTTCAAATGATACCAGGATCACACATGAGATGTGTTGTTTCTAGATTATCTAAGAAAATAATTATATCTATGACATGTATTTGTTTTTATTTTGTTTTTAGAATAAAACCATTAACATAAATTTATCGTGAAATGTCCAATGCCAAAAAAGAGCTATGGTGTAAGGTATCTAGCAGAATCCTCCCTATTGAAGAATAATTGATGCACAACAAATCTATTCACTAAAGTCTAATTACTGCTTGCCTTTAATGAACAATCTTCTTTTTCAAGGTTTTTTAGTATCATTTGACTTAACTCTCTTTCTTTATTCTCTATATCTTATTTTTTGTTTAAGAAGCTATTAGATGAATGTGTGATTGTATATACTATGTGTTGTGTAAAGTTTGACCAAATTTTTAAGAGAAAAAAGATGAAAATAGAGGTGGTGGCGATGTTCCGATCGTCTATACAGGATTAGGCAAATCGGTAGTTTTGAAACAGTCGTCGATTGCGAAAACTATATTTGTTCATTGTGACAATGGTGGAGTCATTCAATCGGGTATGCATGTGTTTGAATTTGGATTCTTTATATCGTTTGATTTAGCATTTTTAGCTTTTATGGTTTAATTTTTTTAGGGATTGTGAAGAAATTAAGGTGATTGTTTTATGTTGTTTATTCTTTAGGTGAAATGTATGGTACGTGAGGTTCACTAATTTACTGCTCCATACTACATCTGGAAAATCGGTTAATGTATCTTTTGCTAGTTTAGTTAGAGCCAAGAAGTTATTAGAAGAGGGAAGCAACGAATCAAAATTTCAAGGCTTCCAACAACCAATGAAACTATTTGTTGTAAATGAACCAACTGTAAGGGGAAGATCTTTGTCTATTTCAAGTGATGTCTTTGAACGTGTAAAGAGCCTTCTTAGGGATTTAGACATAGGAAATTTCTTTACCTTATCTATCGAGTCTTAAATCATAGTATCTTGGAATCTTTTTTGAATTGTCTAGAAAAATAATTATATCTTTTTCTCTTTGATGAAATATACTTGGAATTCATTATTTTATGTTTAGTCTAGATAGACGGTAGGTTGTATTATTCAACGCACCCATTTTACATGGGATATTAATTAATTACTACTATTGAGTTTCTAACATGGAACTTTGAAAAGAATGACCATAAAAAGCTTCGTCAACCTACCATATAAACTTACTTATATTATTAAGGAGTAATCTTAGAGAAAATGTAAAATTTATTTAGTGGTTCTGCAAGTGTTTATAAATACATCAAACATTTCATCTTACAAGATAAAAATTAATTATATTTAGATATATCTTAAAACGTAATATTATTTGGCTAGCCAAATGTTTTTAGCTACATTTTTAAATATGTAGTAGGATTCTAGAAATGTAGTTGTCTATGCATTACACAAAGGTTTTGGATGCTTTGGGGATGGTCAACCCTAAAACTTCATAGAGATGAGATTTGGTCCCTGAAGATCTGGAGCTTCATTTTTCTCGAATTTTGGACACCAAGTATGACAGTACAATTTAGAATATTTTTTTGTTCTTCTTGGTATCATGGTTGAGCTTGCTAAACCACCCAATTGTTTCTTGTCAATATTCTTTAAGGGGTCTTACTCTGCATCTTTGCATGATGTAGGACTATGCCTCTCTTGGGTACGTACACCTGAACAAAAGGTGGCATAGGGATTCCATTTCCTTCTCACACAACAAACATCTGTTTGGAATGATTAGGCATTTCGTTAGCCTATCAATTGTAGGAAGTCTGCCCTTTATTGTTAACTAGAGAGTGTAGGTTGTCCTTGGTAGGACAAAACTTCCCCACACCAATCTGGTAGGACATAACTTCTCCAGACCCTTTAGTGCTATCTCGTTGGAAAATATCCTTAAGGCTATGTTTGGTTGGACGTAAGATTTTTAATGGAATGAAATGATTTATAATATAATGGAATAGAAATTGATGTAAAATTAGAAAATTATTGTTTGAGAGGTATGAAAGAGTTCATAATGTAATATAGTGAAATGTTGTTTAGAAAAAGAGTTTATAATGTTATAAAGTGAAAAGTTATTTACTATTTTACATTTCATCCTAAACCTCCCAAATTAAAGGTTTTTCATTTTTTCTCTTTAGGATGGAATGAGATGTAATATGAAATCTTCCTCAATCATCTCATCTCATTATATTCTATTATAAGCTCTCATCCCAAATGATGGAATAATATTACATTATATTTCATTCTATTAATAAAACCTCAACTAAAAATAGCCTCAGTAATTATATTTCATTCATATAGTCTAGCTCCCCATATTGTGTCCAGTTGTCCTTCCAAAAGTATGTCTTCTTCCTATCTCCCACTTGGTGTAAGATATTCTCTTTTATGGAATTTCTTTTCTTTTTGAGTACAAAGGGACAGACTAAGCTAAATTAACGCGTAGCACGAGCAAAAGTCGCCGCTTGCGCATCGCGGCAAAGCAA
>JANZLK020000012.1:973203-984092 GCA_026937615.2 Erythroxylum glaucum
AGAAAAATAAGAGACCAATTAAAATGTGACAAATGTCTAAATTGTATTGAGATAAATGGATTGTATATGTGGTGTTAAGTGGTTATTTGGGTTGAGAGATACGTGCATATACATGCAAAACGCCACGTACTATATGAATTCGGGGTAGTTCATTTTTTTGTTGTTCTTCACTGCAAAGCCAACTCTTTCTCTGTTCTTTGTTCATCCACCGTTAACAACTTGAAAAGTGAGTTTTGGGAATTGGTTCACGATTTCTACTGTGAAGTAAGAATTCCAGGAATTGTTGGAAATTTAGCTAACCCAAGTAAGTTGAGTTTTAAGCTTTGTGATGTTGTAGATGGTATTTTGGTGATGTTTGAATTTGACTGAATTGATTATGATCAAGGAAATGACTGGAAATAATTGCAGAAATGAATATATTCATACCTTGTATATTCTGTTCTTGGTTTACAGAAAAACATATACAGGTTGTTTTTTTTACTATTCACGTGTGAATCTGTGGGGTATGTATGGATATGAGTTTAAACGTGTTTTAGCGCAAGGAATGAGCAGGAAGTGTACCGAGATTGTGCTATTTTGAGTTAAAATGAAGATTAGTGAATAATGATAATTACAGAAAATAATTGTTGGATGTTCACGATGATCATGCTCTATTTTTTCTTGTTGATATGCATGAATGTTTTTGGAAAGGTTTGAATGAACTAAAATGAGTTGGATGGCAAGGAATAAGAATTTGGTGAGGTCTTAATATATAATGGTATTAAACGAATTAAAAGTGAAGAGGAACGCGCATCGCGGAAGAATTGATGACAATTTGATGGAGTTTTCAATGGGTGTTTTGTTTTGGTGTGTTTTCGACCTTGAGGAATTAAGAAGGATGTAAATTTTTGAATTTAACAAACAAGAAAAATAAGGATACGTAAGATTTGATTTCTACGACACCTCTTGGAAATTTGTTCCAAACAATCCCGATGATTGAAATAAAACCCAGAGAAACGAACAATCAACACGCCACAATTGGGAAAGCAATTGGTAAATGAAAGATGATTCGAAAAGTAACAAGAACAAGAGAATGATGTTTCTCCCTATCGAAGCTGACGACTTTTCCACAATTCTGATCTAAAAAGTTCTCAAAAGTTTGACCTAAAATACATATTTATACCTAGGTTAAATAATAAAAGGATGGGCTATAATACATGGAAGCCCAAAATAAAGCGAAGTACAAAAATTAAATAAATAGGTCTGATATGCTATTGGGCTTAAGTGATGAAGCATTAAAATAGCCCAAGTCTTCGCGTCTTCAAGCTCCAAGTGTATCCGGTCCAAGGATTGAGACAAGTGGATTAATTTAGGCTGTGACCCAACTAGCTCTCCTCCAATAGGCTTGGCTAGCTTCATCCTCTTCATAAGTTGGCCCACATATGCATAGAGAGTCTCCTTGAATCTCTCAGTCCTAACTTTAAACATAGGTCCAACTGGAATGACGAACTCGCCCTTGTCATGTATGCCATCTCCATGGTGATCCTTACTAATGCTCACATCAAAGAGGAAATTCAAAGAAATGAATAGATGAAGATGAAAGAAAAATGCAGAAAATGGAATATGCTAACGTGAACAGTACAATGTTGTTATGTATGTATAGAGTTTTGGATTTTTGGATTTATTTGTGTTGAGGTTAATTGTGATGGAAGTAGAAAACAAAGTGGTTTATGTATCAGATGTGTTAGCTGTGATGTGTAAGAAGGAAGCAAAAAAAAAAAAGAAAGAAAGAAAGAAGAAGAGGAGAAGTGCAGTTCGGTGATCTGGGTTTGGTGAAGAAGATGAAGTTGGCGTGTTAGAGAGAGAAAAGGTGATGGGTTATTTGTGTGGGTTAAAAACCAGAGTTTTTCATTGAACAACCCTGAATATTTTGCCTATACCTTTTTCATCTGAACTCCAAATAACTTGAAACTTGGACTAATGGATTCCTAAGACATTTTCCTTTCTCTCCATAAAAATTTAGAGTTTTCTGAATTGATTTGAAAGTGATTGATAGGATGAAAGTGTGGAAGTTTACTGGAATATTATGAATTGGACATTCTCATGAACATGTTTCGGTATTTTGATTATAACTGGAGCTGTAGATTTCTGAATAAGCTGATTTTTCATTCATATTAAACTAGAGACATATGTCTACAACTTTTGTGAAGAAGTAGAATTTTAATTCTGTCTCTAAGATTTTCAAAATTGGCATGAAACTGAGTTTTAGCTTAGGCTATAGCATTACCAGGGACAGACATCATATCCTGTGGTTATTGAATAAACTATATTGATGTAGGCCGAATTAGGCTGAGTTGTCTTCACTAAAGTTATATCTTATTCTCTTAGCTTTAAATTGGTATAAAGTTTGTAATTTTTGGATATCTGAGCTGAAAGATATGAGTTGTACAATTAGAGGGTATGATCATGTAGTAGTCAAAAGTTCAAATGTGCCCAGTCTGTGGTATTTTATGCATAACTCGTGGAATACTGAATCAAATTAGATGATCTTAGAGTTATTAGAAACTTAAAACACTGTATAATACTTTCCAAAAGGAAGTTTTGCCTAATTTTGTCATTTACCCTACCAGATTAATTATGCAAAGTTGACCCGAAATCATATGAGTAGAAAATCTGAAGTGGTCAATTAGGTTATGAATTTGATTTCACATTGTTTTATTTTGGTCCAAATTATAAGTACCAAATGAAATTAATGAGGGCTTTGATATCTGATCAGTTTGATGATGAAAATTACAATGAGATACCCAGAATTGTCATTAAACATGCATTGTGCATACTTTCTATACATTGATGTGCATAAAAGAACACTTGTACATTTTTGCAAAAATGTAATATTTGTGAATGTGTTATGTATGTTTTAGAGGAGCACATTGGACGCCAGTCGGACATTGTTGGACCATTCAGGAAATAGCTTCTTGGAGCGTACTGTGAGTCAACCTAGATGATTTCCTAAGATTGATTTGAGATGAGTTTAATTTGATTTATTACACTTCCATTATTATTGAACTGTTTATGAGTTGTTTATGGATTCCGGACCTAAGGTCCGAGGGGTTTAATAGTTGGGCATATATTGGGAGTGTTTTTAATTGTTATAAATTTGACATTTGATTCTCAACGAAAGTTGAAGGCTGTATTTAGGTCCGATGACTGTGATATATGAGATATTCAAAAATTGTTGCATTTCGTAAAATGCATGCTTTGATAAAGGGGTTGTGACTTGAGTTGCCAGTATGAAGCACTTCCACGTAGAGCTTTGCTCCGTGATTTCTGATTTTACACGTAGAGCTATGCTTTATGATTCGGTTTGACTGAGCCCTATGGGCTGGTATATATATAAGTTGTGATTGGCACTCACAACAATAAGAAAGAATGTGAGTCTCATGCATATAACATTATAAGATTGAAATTTATTGAATGATTTACAAAGCTGAATGAGTGATAAATTAATGCGATTTATTTGTTATACTTAGTAATGTGAATTGTGTGATCTTATGATATAACTTGTTGTGTGAACATCTAGAGTGTGTTTATGATCTGAATGGATGTTTGTGAAATATGTATTATGTGAATGTGATCCGTTGAAATCATCAATGATGGTTCACTCATTGAGTTCGCAAAACTCATAAAAATTGTAACATGATTTTTCAAGTACGACACAGGAGACCTAGTTCTTAGATAGGACTAAAGGACCCTTTAGATTTTGTTATGGCTCAGAGGTCTGCCAGTTGGCTCCAGGAGTGTTGTGTCTTGTATTTTGTTGTTTTTGTTAGAACCTATATGAGGTTATGTAAATATTTGTCTAAAGGAAATAGCGTAAATTTTTTGATTAATGCAATGAATGGTTTTAAAATTTAGTGACTTCCGATTATGATAGATGATGCCATGCATTAGTTGGTTTTGCTTTTGCTCTAACATGCCATTATCATAGGATATGTACTTGAATATGCTTGAATGTTTGGGTATGTACCTTGTGATAGTGGGATGTTCCAATCAGTAAATTCACCGATAGAATATTGTGATTCTGTCGGCAAATCAGGGACAAAATATTCTCAATTTGTCGGTAAATTTATAGACAAAAATATATAATTTTGTTGCTAATTTTAAAGACAGATGAACAACTTTTTGTCACTAAATTTGCATACCTATGGCCGTTTCTCTATCAACTTTTCTTGTCGGTAACTTTCATCACCAAATTTGTTTCCTGACAAAACATCTTTATTTTTTATTGGTAAATTTCATTACTAAAACCTATTTTGCTTGTAGTGTTTAAGCCCAACTTAAGAGAGAGACAGGAAGAAATTGAAGCAATTAATGTCATATAATAGAATTAAGTACATTGGAGACCTGGAAAGGTACTATGAGGAGCTAGGTATTTGACACTAGTTAACACCACCAAAGATGCATCAATTGAATGTTTTAGCTAAGAGGATGAACAAGAAAATCATAGAATGGATCAGATGCTTGTTATCACATGCAAAAGTTGCTAAAGATGTTCTGGGTAGAAGCTTTTGGTAATGTTGTTCATGTTTTGAACAGGTCACCTAGTGTTCCTCTAAATTGTGATGTATTAGAGAGAATGTGGTCAAGAAAGGATGTTTCTTATGATCATTTATGAGTATTTCATTCCAAAAAAAAATGAAAGGTCAAAGTTAGACTATAAAATAAGACAATGTGTATTTATTAGTTATGGTTAAGATGAGTTTGGTTGCAGGTTTTATGAACCTGTTGAGAAGACGTTTGTTAGAAGTGTGTTTGTGAAAGATTAAACAATAGAAGATATTACAAAAGTTAAGAAGACAAGTTTAGAGTCTAGTGATCCAAGTGACACTGAGGTAGTATCTCCACCTGTGGTGCTAGAACAAAATGAAATGAATAATAACAAGATGAGCAACAAGATTTATGGATGCTCTTATACCAAAAAAAACATGAATAAGAGCCTCTAATTCGAGCACTAAAAACTCCTACTCCTTTATAATTGCAAAAAGGGTTTATAAATAGAAGACCTTCCACTTGATATTCTTCTATGTGTATAAATTGAACTTTGCAAATATCTATAAACTGGAAATTTTTCAAAAAGCCATGGAAGATGAGTATTGAAAGGGGTTTATTAAAGCCATGCAAGATGAGACAAGTCCTTCTAAGAATCATACCTTTAAATTGAGAAATTTACCAACAGGTAAGAGAGCTTTGAAGAATCGGTGAGTGTCCAAAGTAAGTAGGAAGCGTATAATTCACAATCACGATAGAAAGCTAGACTAGTTATGAATAGATTCAACCAGAGAAAAGGTATTGATTATATTAAAATTTTCTCTCCTGTTAAGATGTCCTATATTTGCATTATACTAGCTTCAGTAGCCAACATGGATATACAGGTTGAGTAGATAGATATGAAGACTGCATTTCTTCATGGTAATTTAGAAAAAGACAGTCAGAAGGTTCGTAGAAAAGGGTAAAGAAAACTATATAAGTTGAAGAAAAGCTTGTATGGATTGAAGTAAGCATTAAGATAATAGTACAAGAAGTTTAAGTCAGTCATGGGGAAACAAGGGTATAAAATGACTTCTACTAATCATTCTGTATTCTTCCAAAAATCTTTGATGGTGATTTTGTCAACCTTTTGTTATATGTGGATCATACGCTGATCGGTGGCAATAATACTTCAAGAATAAATAAGTTGAAAAAGTAGTTAAGAAAGAATTTTGCAATGAAAGACTTATGACCAACAAAATAGATCCTTAGAGATTACGCGGGATAGGAAAGTTAAGAAGTTATGGTTATCTCAAGAGAAGTATATTGAGAAGACACTACAAAGGTTTATCAAGGATCAGGTTAAAGCAGTTAGCTCTCCTTTTTATAATCACCTCAGAATGATTAGTGAACAAAGTCCCTTTATAGAGGAAGAGAAGGCAATTACGTAGCGAGTTTCATTTGCTTTAGTAATCAGTAATTCAAAATATGTTATAGTGTGTAAAAGACCAATCATTGCACATACTATTAGGATTGTTAGTAGATTTCTTTCAAACCTTGCAAGGAATAATGGAATGATGTCAAATGGATATTCAAATATCTATAAGGTACTTTTAAAATGCATTTGTGTTTTAGTGCAAATTAGCCCATGTTATTTAAATAGACTGATGCTGACATGACTGGTAATTCATGATATTTGGAATTACTTGTAGTGGAAGCAATGTCGTGACAATTAAGGTTGTATAAGTGTGTAGCACTTACTAATATAAAAGCTTGATTCACTACAGCAACTAAAGCGTACAAGGAGATTTGGATGAAGCAATTTGTACAAGGCCTTTAGTTCAAGCAAGATTAATATGTTTTGTGATAGTTAGAGTGCTATTCACTAGAAAAAGAATGCTTCTTTCCATTTAAGGTCAAAAGATATTGATTTAAGATATCATTGGATAAGAGATGTGTTTGCACAAAAATTACTACAATTAGAGAAGATCCACATAGATGAAAATAAATTTAAGATGATGACGAAGTCATTACCAAAGGAAAAGCTTGAAACTTGTTAGTTAATTGCGAGGATGACAATATCTCCCACATTGGCGAGAGAGGGACTTTTTTAAGTGGATCTTGCCAATGGGAACACTTGATCTTAAATTTTCTTTAAAAAAAGAGAAAAGAGTGTCAAGCAAGATTTGTACTTAGTCTCCAAGTACATGAAGGCTATAAATTGACCATATTTTGGTCATTTTTACACACGTAGGAAAAACAAGGAAAAGTGAGAAAGAGAAATTGAGAGCAAAGCCACATGTTTGAGTATTATATTAAATATTTGATGATCACAAAATAGTAGGAATTGAGTATATGCTGAGAAACATATTGAGTTTTTTTGCGGGTAACTCGGCTTAGGTATTTAGGTCTCTTTTTTTCCGGGAGTGCCAAGAATTGTATTATTGAGAGTTACTTAGTTAATTTGCTCTAATTAAATTTAGAGAGGAATCTATATTGTATTCGCTATTTTTGATAGTAGAAAAATACTAGCTTGTGCTCATGATTTTTACTCTTCGCCGAAGGGATTTTTCACATAAAAATTTAGTATCTCTATTTTGCAATTTTATTTATCATTTTTCTCTATAATTGACACAAAAATGAGAGAATTAAAATTTTGTACTATTTAATCGTCCACCAAACTCCTCCCATATAACCCACCACAATAAATTTGTCACTCTTGTAGATTCTGAGGCATTGAGAATTTGAGACCCATGAATTCATAAATTTATAGAAATACGATGACCAAAAGCACGTGCTTAAAACAGCCACCCTGAATTCGTAAATTTACAGAAATGCAATGCCTAAATACAGGTGACATGTAACATTCTCCAAGGTAATTTTGTCTGACATTTATGCTTCTCCTGAAAATGGAAAGTTGACATCACACTACTTGGTTATAATGAAAAGCAAAAGTAAGATGTAGCTAGTTGTTCATAAGCATCTAAAACGAAGACAATTTAGTGTGTGTAATGGCAATGAAAAGCAAAATTAATTTCTAACTAGCTGTTCGTAAGTTTGTCAAACGAAGACACTGTATTGGTGCTGCTTTATTGTAGATTTTAACAGCTTGACTAACATTTAAGAGACTACAAAATGAGGCCATTTCTGGTACATCTTGGGGGACCATGCCAGTACTAATTGTTCATTAAGGCTGGTCTGGTGTGTTGGCCAACAGCTTCAAAAATTTATTCCTGCGCTGTTTTGCTTTTAGCTTTCAGATTCAAACTTAGACAAATATTATATTAAAATTATATGGTATAAATTAAGATTACAAAGAAACTACTTCTCCTGAATTCCTCAATTGAAAAGTGATTCTTTTACGTTTGATCCATCTCAAAACTATAGATTAGATGACGTACATGTATTTGACCTGACTAAATTATGATTATTCTCCTAATAAAACGAAATGAAATTTGTAAGTTTTTGTTTGGCGAGTATTTTATGCGCTTACGTGGTTTCTTCCAAACCTAGCAAATGTCAGCGATGGTGGTACTACTGGGCCATGATTGCTTTGAGTCTACATAGGATCATCTTGGCTGGCAATGAGAGTGAGAATGAGAGCGATACCACGTGGCCCAGTATTATTAGATGTTCCCCAGTTTTAAGTGTGCTAACGCACTGGTAGGTGAGCGTATGCTAGGCTTAATTACACTCGAGAACTAGAAATAGGAGAGCAAGTAGCTGTTTAAGTTATAGGTAATTGCAGTAGACTTCATTATCAGTCATTGCAAGTAAGATTTATGTTTTGCATATTAATAAGCATTAAGTTAATTATGATTTAATATTTTTATGAAATTTTTATGTGAAATTATATAATATTCTCTTATATTTAATTGATTGCTATGTAAATGAGGATTTTTTAAAAGTAATCATGGATTTAAACATAACTTTTTCCATAGTTATTCGGATGGGATGATTCTAAAGGCATTTAAAAACTAATTCATGTAGAGAAACAAAGCACATTGGACATGAAGCGAAACTGGCATTGGACTTGTACTACACTTAAAAAGTTTTAGAACAAGACTGATATCACTTTAAAAGTGTAGCAAACATTGGTTCTTATAACAAGATCCCAAAGATATGCAGAATTACAAGTTTAATCACTTTAGAGCTCTTTTATATAATTCTAGCCTATAAATACTTTAATTATGGATCTTTGTAGTGAACTTTGGAGGCTAGTGACAGCATCCTTTTTTAGGGTTTCATTGCATCAAAAAGCAAGATTTAGAGCAAGATATGGATGAGCTTGTGATAACTCTTCTAATTCTTTCTTTCTTTTCTTTCCTTTATGTTAAGATTGTTTTAATTTAGTTTTACTTTCATTATGTTTCCTGGTTAAATCCCTAGTTAGGGTTAAGGAAGCAGTTTGTGATGGGTCTTTTGGTTAGTAATGCATGATTTAATTATTATTTGGTTGAACCTGTTCTCCTTGTTCTTAATTTTGGATTTATGCTTAATTAGGTGAAGTATGATATGTTTACTAGGAGAATAAGCACTTTATGGCTTGAGAATGATAGTATCCTAGACGTAAGTAATAATAAATAGATTAACTATATTTAATAAATTTGATTAGGTTGAATTGCACATTGAGAGGTGATAGTTGCCTAATTAGATATATTTGTATGCCTCGTTAAGGGCATAAATACTTTAGGTTAATTGTTATTTTAACCTATATAATCAAGTGTATTTGACAATTAGAATTCCACATTAGTGAATCTCAAAGCCTTAATGCTTATCTTCTTGATTTTTCTTTGACATTGTCTTATTTTTATTAGTTTAGTAATTCAATTAATATTCTTAAATCTTGTTTATTTTAATGTTGTTATTTGACTAGGATTAAAAGACATAGTAATATAGTTCCTATGAGATCGATACTCCATATTACTCCAGTATTAATAACTTGTTCCAATTGACAATGTTTTGCTTGCAATTACAATGCAACCTTACCAAATAACTATTTAGTTTCTATTTCATGTTACATATTAGGATTGGCATTATAATGATGAAAATTTTGATTTGGTAGTACAAATTGCTAATTTTTCAAGCCAGGTAAAGATGTTGATGGAACATGAAAAAAAAAAGGTTACAATAGGACATGTTATCATTGGGTATCTTTCCTATGCATGAATGAACGTAGAGAAAAACCTTTTACTATTATGAAGATGTTGATTATATGGCTTCCTATAAGAGAAATAGCATAAATAATCCTTACTTTTAAGTGTATTATATGGGATGGAGTAACCAACTAAAAATCTTTTAGGAGGAACAAGGAGCTGGAGTAGGCAAACAAATGGAATTATTTGGAATCCAACAATGACCATAATTTGAACAACTATCATTATAGGCCAATGAAATGGAAGAGATGATCCTTCAGTTTATGTCTTCCCTAAATGAAAAATTATATAAATTGGAAAATTTTGATTCTCATTGGGACCTACTTGAATGGATGTTACAATCTAATTGTACTCATTGATAATTTATAGATTCAAATCAACCAAATAGTTAAGGTTGTGAGTGAACAGGGTCAAAGAAAACTTCATAGTGATATATAGGTGAACCAAAGAGACCAAGTATTAGTAATACCATTTAGGAGTGGAAAAAACATTTAGTGATAAAGGTAACAAAGAGGAGGACATATAAAGCCTTATCTTTAATCGATGTTAATCACGATATTGGTTGTAAAGAATATTTAAGTATTAAAAAGTGTCGTTGGTCTTCTTCTACAACATGTGTCCATTACTATCTAAAGCAACAGACACCTCAACCTATGTTGACACTGATTCCATACTTATCTAGGTTTGAAATGGATGAAAAGGAAGATGGATTTGTTTTTTCCATAAAGAACAAGAAAAGCCTCAAGTATCTTCTTTCTAACAAGAAGAAGTTCTAGAAGTTACTGGTGGATAATTTAAGTAAAAAGGCTTATATATCCAATAGGTAGAAGAAAGGGAATATCTCAACTTAATTATAATAGAATGTGAGGGAGCTATAAATCATTATATTAAAAAGAAGAGTGGAAGCAAGCCTTAATTATAGATCTAAAGTAAAAAGCTTGAGTAAGAAATCCAATTAAAAGAATTCTAAAGAAGCACTTGTTGAGTGGTAACCCAATGTTCTAACTTTTCTTTTCTTTGCTTTTATGTTAGTTTATTGATTCTAGTTTCTATGAATATTTTCTTCAATCTTTTTTATAGGCATGAACAAATGATAAAGCAAAAGAGCAAAAACTTGGAATTCAAGGTTTAACAATTAGAGATAATTTTTCCTATCTTATCTTCCTCCTACCTTGTTAATTGAATTGTGGCTCACCTAAGATGTCCTAATGTATTAACTACCCTCTC
>JANZLK020000012.1:1250597-1260869 GCA_026937615.2 Erythroxylum glaucum
ATGTTAGTAGAGTTGCAAATACGCTTAATATAACTATTGACACAATTATGAAATAACCATTGAAATACATCTTTCCAATACATTATACTGCAGGGGCATTTTTGACATTTTACACTGTTTTTTGTTCTGTCCACTGCAACCAAACACATTTCTGTCCGCAGGACGAAGACAATTTTCTCTGTCCTGTCCACCGCAACCAAACATCTCACTGTTTTCAATTCTTGTCCTGCCCTGTCCTGTCCTGTCCTGTCTTGTCCTGTCCCTGCCTGTTGCAGACGCTAACCAAACAGACCGGTGCACTCAAGAACAGTCAAACTTGGGTGGAAACAAACTTACCATAAGGAAAAACTATGGTGGGATGAAAATGGGTGTTTATCATCAAATACAATTCTGATAGAAGTGTTAACAGGCATAAGGCAAGACTTGTAGCTAGGGGGTTTACACAGACACATGGGATTGACTACCAAGAAACATTTGCACAAATAGCTAAACTCAATACAATTAAAATTCTATTGTTACTAGCCGCCAATCTATTCTAACCCCTACATCAGCTTGATGTCAAAAATGCCTTCTTGAATGGTGATCTTGAAGAGGAGGTGTATATGGAGTTGCCACCGGGATTGTGAGGAAACAACCGCCCTCGGAGAGTATGCAAACTTAAAAAGTCTTTGTACAGCCTGAAGCAGTCACCTAGAGTATGGTTTGGATGATTTGCAAGAGCAATGAAGAATCTTAATTAATATCAATGTCAGGCTGATATCACCCTATTGATTCCACTTTTGACTAGTGGTAGGATAACTATCCTTATTGTCTATGTTGATGACATCATCATTATAGGTGATGATTGGGAAGGTATACAGGAGCTGAAGAATTCTTTAGCTCAAGAATTCGAAATCAAAGATGTGGGTTAACTTAAGATATTTCCTTGGAGTGGAGGTCGCCAGATCTAGTAAAGGTATCTCAGTGTCTCAAAGGAAGTATACTCTTGATCTTTTAGAGAAAACTGGAATGCTAGGAGTAAAGCCAGTAGAAACACCTATGAAATCACATATAAGTTAAGTTTTAAAGAGGGTGGTACACTACTGGACACAGACAGATATTAGAGACTGGTGGGAAAACTGATTTATTTATCTTATACTCGACCATATATCAGTTTTCCTATCAGTATGGTTAGTCAATTTATAAGCAATCCTCAAGAGGAACATATGAAGGCAGTGTTTAAAATCCTAAAGTACTTAAAAATGAAAGGGCTGTAATGACCGATTTACTCTCTTTTCTTATTGTGAATGAGTTGTAGTCTATAAATAGGCTACTCACGTGCTTTTCTGAGTTCACGTGTTTTTGGGCCAGAGCTTCAGGCCTGATGCATTGCTTTCTTTCGCATTATTATAAATTACTTTTTAAAAAATATTAGAGGACTCTTCACTTTTTATTATTATAAAAAATCTCCAAAATTAATCTAACACATTGTTAATGGGCATTTTATATTGATTTTAGATACATAATTTGCTAAACCCTTGTCCATTTAATGTTTAAATTGCACTAATTAAGAATTATTTGTTTTAATTTTAGGTACATATTAGATTTGGGACGTTTAAAAAAAGCATAAAGAAAGGAAAGCTCTCAAAGGAAGCAAGGATAAAGAATGTTAAGATTTTGGCAACCTAAAAATGTTAACGTTTTGGCCAAGACAAGAAAAAGAGAGGAGTTGTGCGTAAATGAGAGGGCTGTGCGTGAATAAGAAGTGGCAGATCAAAAACCTTAATTGTCACATTAATGCATAGGAAGAAGCAACAAAGTTGGCGCCGGCAAAGAAAGGAGAATTAAGATAGTGTGAGCAGCACAGTGTGAATAGGAAGGGTGGACTGCAAAGTTTATTTGTCACGTCAATGAACAGGAGCGAAGGAGAGAGCTGCAACTGAAGACATAGGCATGAGATGTTTTTCAATCCTAGCAGTCACGGTTTTGCATGAACAGGAGGTGGAACCAACAGCAGCAATAGAAGACGTCGATAGTAAAGAAAATACAGTAGCAGTAAAAGACGTAGGCAGTAGAGAATTTCTTGGACAGCAACAATCTTCTCTCTCGAAGACTAAATATTTGGTGTTTTTAATTTATTTTCATTCCTTATTTGTTTTAACTTTTGTAGATTTAATCAATGCAAATATATATTATGACCATGATCTGTGTTACATTGATGAATATGTATAAGTAAGTTTTTTTGGTTGAGGTTAGGAATGATATTGGATTAAGACAACTTTTGTAGTATTAGTTTTTGCTTGATTGAATGCATATTTAGTCCTAATTTAGATTAATCACCTAGATTAAGGTCTTAGATGATTCAATGCTATAACCAATGTGATTTAATTTGTCAAAAAATTAATCAAGCAATATATTGAGACTAAAGCGTGGACCAACTAATATATGTTTAAATTTTGATTCATATGAGATGCTACACTTAGTGATTAATGTCTTAGAAATGCTTAAGATACTCACTTTAACTCATATGTGATTTTAGGTACAATTTGGAAGCAAAGAAATTAAAGTGAGTTGAAAGCACTACATTTGGGTTATTTTCTGAAGAATCACAATCCTTTGTCTTCATGGAGCAAGAAGAAAAATAAAAAATAAGAAAAATGGAACATAAAGAAGCATGCAGCGGGAGCACAAAATGACAACAGAAGAAGGAAACAAGAGAATAAAGCGCATAAGCAAGGAGCAGCAATGCAGGCAAAACGTAGGCGTTGCTGTGCGTTATGCATTGCATTATACGTGAAATGCTGGCAACGCTTGCGCCCAACGCAGACGTTGTGTGTTAAATGCACAACGCGTCTGCGTTCCAAAAGGAGGGGTGCGTTCTATTCAAAACGCAGGGTGTTAAGTGAACAGGAGGGGGGTGGACCAGAAACCCTCATTCTTTATTTATCCCATTAATAAAAAAAGTGCAATATTGTGGGCGTGAAGGCAGGGTCTGCGACTTGGTGGCTGGAGAAATGAGAGAAGAGCAACGTGTACAGTAAGTTGGACCACTAAGTTTATTTGTCACGTCATGGAATAGTGGGAAGCCACAGTGGAGGTGAGGCAGCAAAAGAGAGTGCGAGATAGAAGCACATCGAGAAGATGACCCATGCTTAGAGCATGAAAATAGAGATGGAAGGCTAGTCTCCTAACAGTGGTTCAATGGGAACATCGATGCGAAGTCACGATTAAGCTATGTTTTATCATTTTAAAGTGGTTATTTCTTTTTAGATTGTTGTGTTGTTAGTGTTGATTTGATTGGTTTTGGGATGAATGATGCTAATACGTTATTTTGATTGTTTTATTTCGAAACTATTGCTAAATCATTGAATGTAATCCGTAATCGTTATTTTTGATATTTTTGAGTAGCATCTAACGATCGTTAATCGTTAGGAACAACATAACTTAGGTTAGATAACCTGAACGTGTGAGATTACTGCCTATATTGATCGTTTTTCAATTCGTAATATGGCTGCCAAATTGAATCTAAAGATCATTTCCTTGGTTATTCGGTATTTAGGTTTAATTAATAATCGTACCTTGATTAAATACAACCTAAGGGAAAAATCGAGATTTGTAGAGTGTTCTATTATTCTTAGATCAATAGTCCGAAAAGAGTTGTAAAAACGTTAGAATGATGGAATATGCTTGATCGTGTTTAGGCTAAGATTAACCCTAGAACCTGACCTTACTTATATTTGACACTTTTCTCATTTTTGATTGTTTGTTTTAATTTGTTTTCAATAGTTTACTTTTACTTTAATTTCTAAATTGCTTAAAATCCAAAAACTCCCCATATATTTTCCTTGCATCAATTAATTTTGTTACAAAAATTAACAGAACACTCCCAATGGATTCGATCCCAACTCATCATAACTACAAATTTTAGTCTGCAAAGTTAGGTAAATTTTGCAGTGCACTTGATACACACTGTCAAATTTTGGTGCCGCTGTCGAAGAGTGTGGTAATTTAATTTTTGAATTTGATTTTAGTTGGTGTTTTGTGAATATATCTGTTTATAATCATTCTTTTTGTTACTTGTTAATTTTTAATTGACTATTAGTGTTAGTGCATGATAGTGACCAGACCTCCTCGTAAAGAAATTGAGCAACTTGTTCCAGAGATTGAGAGAACATTGCAGAGGTTGCGCAAGGAAGCAAAGTCAACTTTGGTAGACGAATTGGAATCAGAATCTAAAAGACACAATGGCAAATCCAAGAACTCTAAGGGAGTTAGTTTTACCCGATTTAACTCATAGGCCATTAAACATAACATTTCCAAATTTCATTAAACATGTTACTTTTGAGTTCAAATCTGGATTAATTCATTTATTGCCTAACTTTCATGGCCTTGAGTGAGGATGCACATAAGCATCTTAAGGAACTCAATGTGGTGTGTTTAAGCATGAAGCCTCATGGGGTGACTGACGAGCAAATCATATTAAGGGCCTTCACGTTCTTACTTAAAGATGCAACAAAGGATTGGCTATTTGATTTACCGGCTGGAAGCGTGAATACTTGGTCGGAGATGAAGAGAATATTCTTGGAAAAATATTTTCCAGCCTCAAAGACAACAAGTATTCGGAAGGAAATATTTAGTATTAGGAAACATAATAGAGAATCTCTTTGCAAATACTGGGAGCGACTCAAGAAGTTATGTGCCAGTTGTCCGCACCATAACATACCGAAGCAACTTCTCATCCAATATTTTTATGAAGGTCTGTTGCCAATGGAGAGGAGTTTGGTTGATGCGACGAGCGATGGGGCACTTTGCGAGAAAACTCCCATTAAAGCCAAGATATTATTTAAGGGATGCCCGCTAACAGCCAACAATTTGGCACTCGCAATGATATTCAACAAGTAAAAGAGGTAAGCACTTCATCTATTGAACATCGTTTAGATGAACTAACATCTTTTGTGAGACAGATTGCAGTTGGACAAGCATAAGTGAAAGTGTGGGGGATATGTTCAAACACGAGTCATCCAACTGATGAGTGCCCAGTGTTGCAAGAGGAGAGTATGGAGCACGTGAATGCTGCAGGAGGGAACTTCTCCAACCAATACAACCTATACTCGCAGACGTATAACCTAGGTTGGAGAGATCACCCCAACTTGAGTTATGGAGAGAAGCGACAGCAAAATTACTTCGAAAATCAGCTTTAAGGAGCACAAGGATTTCAGCCAAGGCAACAAGGAGCACAGGGGGTTTCTTCTTCCATTTTAGGTGCTGCATCTTTAGAAGAACTTGCTAAGAATCTTGATGCCAACAATTTGCAATTTCAATATGATATGCAACAATAGTTGCAACAATTTCGACAGGAGACAAAAGCAAGCCAACAGAGCACGGAACACCAAATGGGTCAGATGACAGTAAGGCTCAATCGCTTAGAATTGCAAGGTGAAGGAAAATTTCCACCATAACCCAAGGTAAACCCGAAAAATGTCAGTGCCATAACCCTAAGGGGCAGAAAGGAGATTGAAGGTCCCAAAAAAACCCCATCAAAAGGAGAGAGAAAGCTTTGAGTTTTGAATTTTCTTGAGAGATGTTGGTTGGTTTAGCTTTAGATTGTTATGAATTTAAGTTTTCTAAGGTTTATTGAAGAGATTAGGCTATGATTATGTTGATTTTATGAATTTGGGGTTTATGTCAAAGTTTGAAATTTGGGGATTTTTGGAATTGTTGCTTTAGATAGCTTGGATTAATGATGAATTTGAGATTTCTTAAGTCAATTTTGATGTATATGTTTTAGGTTATGTTTAATTTTAGATGGAAATTAATTAAGGTTTAGGCTTAATTTTGTGTTTGGGGATTTTGTGAATTATTGGTGTAGAATCATGGAAAATATTATGGATGGGTGGAATATGAAATCAATTTTGAAGAAATTGTAAGTTATGATATTGAAATTGTATAAATTGGTTTAGGCCAATTTTGAGATTTGGGGATTTTAGAATTTCTTGTTTTAGAAAGCTTGGAAAAGTGATGAATTTGGGTTTCCTATAGTTAATTTTGAAGATTATGATTTTTATGATGTTGAATTTGGATATGTATGGCTTAGGTTATTTTAAATTGGAAGGAAGAAAGAAGAAGCAGTCAAATTGGAGCTTGAAATCAAGTTTCGGGCATTAATTCGAGGTGGGTAGCATATTTATATTTTGATTTGTAAGCTATACATGAAAGTTTGAAAAATTAAAGAAAGCAATTTTTGAAAATTTAAAGAAGGCGAAAATGGATTTTTGATAAATTATTGTTTATGTAAATGATTGAAAGAAGGATTAAATGCCTTATTTTAGAAATGATTTTCAGAAATTACAAGATTAAAAAAATTCATGGTTTTTGAATTGTTAGATAAATTTTGAAAAATGTGCATTATGAATATGTATCTGTTTGAGTTATGTTTTAAAGAAATACATTGCATTCATATTTATGATTTGAATAGATACGTGATTAAATTAGTGAATATGAATTGTTGTATGTCTTGATGTGCTTTGTGAATGTGAGTGTGTCAAGTGTGACATTATGTGAAAATATGAAATTTTTTTTTGAAGAAAAGCAAGTTTTCGAAAAGTGCCTTCGGGCATTCCGACCTTTCGTTTTCGCTTATGTGTTAAGTGGGTTTGGTCAGGTCCTTGTGAGTCAGTGCACTGTCTCTATTCGTTATAGCCTTCTCCCGGCTGCCCGCTAGTGGCACGGAGCTCCGAATTCGGACTCCCTTCACGGCTACACTGGACCGCACTGCGGGAAAGTGTAGTACGTTCTGTTCACGGCTGCACATGACCGCTAAGCGGGAATGTGCAGTACGTTCTGTTTCGGACCGAACCAGACCATTTTGATATGTTATGTGTTTTTGATTTGTTTTTGTGTGCTGCATTCATGTTCAAAAATTGAGGAATACCTATAAGGACTAACCCATGACACATAGACTCCTATAACCTATAATCCATACATATGACCTTTCTATTTTATTCCAAAGTAACATGTCTTTCAATTATAACAAGAATTTATTAGAAGAATGGAAAAGAAATGGTAGGAACAGAGGAATAAGAATAAGAATCAATAAATATAAAAAAGGAAATGTGAACAATAGTATGTTGTAAGTTAGAGCAAGAATAAATAGATTGATGAATCATTACTATGTATAACTAATGCAAGTTAAAAAGAGATTGCGTACACTTTCACTTATGGACAAGATATTATAGTAAGTAATTGTAAATATTTATGTCTATTTGAATCCAAACCTAACATAAGATATTAGGTAGATCAAAATTTAATAAAGAATGGTTTGGCATAAAGAGAGGTAAAGAAGGGAAAATTATGGATCAAAGGTGTGGGTGGTTCACTCATTGAGTTCGCAAAACTCATCAAAATTACAACGTTAATTTTCAGGTACTGAAAGGAGAGCTTGCTTGTAAAGTAATCTAGTTGGAGTCTAGTATTATCCATTTTGGGATCAAGATATGACTCAAAGGTCTAGTCAGCTGTCATATGAGAAGTTTAGATATAGTGCTTTTGTATAATTTTTCATCTCATGAAGAATATTTTGTATAAACAGTACAAACACAGATGGTTTTTTGAGAAATTAAAACGTATTAAAAAATAAAAGGTTTACATCTAAGGGATCAGTCAAGGACCCTTTAGAGCATTGGAACACTAGATAGATCTAATATCTACCGCATAAACAAGCCAACAAATATAAGCTTTAACACTAAACGACGACGCATAAGAAGCCCAGCCAACAACTAACAGTCTTAACATTAAACGACGATGCATAGAAATCTCGAGTTTTTACTATCTAAATTGGGTATAACAAAATCCTTCTTTCTCATCTTTCTCATCTGCATTTAGAACCTTCTCGATTAGGGATGATGAAGAACTGGCTAGGAACTGGCAATCTTCATCTTGTTCCTTGTCCGTAGATCTTTACCCAAATAAGTCTCCTAATTTTAGATCTCTTCAGTTTTATCAATTTAGGGCACTTATCTTATTCCCTAAATCTCCATACGTGGCCTACCATCTGAGCGAGCGATGCGCTCTGTGTTGTCCCTTTCGTCTTCTTTATTCTTGTCCGATCTACAAGGATTATAACCCAGGTAAGTCTCCTCCTTTGAATCTCTTCAATTTTAATCATTTTAGGGCAACTGATCTTATGCCCTAATTTTCTAGACATGGCCAACCAAATGAGTGAGTGATGCTCTCTGCGAGGGTGGGTACCTCATTTATGCTCGTTTGATCACATTATAACTCATCATTCTAATATAGGAGTAGCTAAGCCAAAGCTGAGAGGAGGAGCTTCTCTGCTCTCAACAGGTGAGTCCCTTGCTCCTCTTCATTGTTTTGTTTATAGACCAATGTTTTGTCTTTTGTTTTCTTTGGTGAACGAGATCTGACATGCTTGAACTGTAGGTAGAAAGAACTCTAGTTATGCTTTACTTTACAATTTAGGATCAGGGGCCAAATTCTCCATTAGAGAGCTATTCCTCTACTATAGTGGAAGTTCAACTTATTTGAAATCAGTTGTTCTCTTATGATGGCTTTTATGAGTTCAGTAATAGAGGGTAGGGAAGTGGTCTTCTGTTCAAACCTCCTGTAGTTCCTTTCTTTCCAAATTTCTTGAGTGCAAATGGCCACTAAAATTAGGATCACTGCTCTGTCAATTTTTGATACTAGTAGGTGGGGTAACTCCAGTAGTATGTCATATAGTTTGTTCAATACTGGATCACTCATACTAAGTCTTGAGACTTTAGTCCATATTTCTTTAGAGTAATCACACTCAAAGAAAAAGATGGTCTCTAATCTCATCCTTTAGATTACATAGAGTGCACATCTTTGAAGTGGCCAGGAATTGTAGCCTATCCATTATGCTGATCCTATTTAACATTGCAAGCCAAAGAAGAAAACTAGTTTTAGGTTTAAGAACCTTATTCCAAACCACAAAGCACCATTCCACCCTGTTAACTATCCCCTCACTCAATTCCTTAGCTTCCTTAAGAGTGATTTCTAAAATTGGAATCCCTTTCCATAAATAAGTATCATTTTTCTCCAAGACTTCTGAATAGTGGAATGGATAGAAGTTTAATTTCATCTGTTGAAAGTGACCATCCTCCATTTGTAATGATTCCTTTGAGCTTAGTATTTATAGGAAACCTTGCCAGTAAGGTTCTTGCCATCTGGTTTTGAAATAATGCACCTTGCCCAGTCCAATTATCATAGCGTAGGGAAAATCTTTCTCCAAACCCTATTGGACAAAAGATATTTTGTTGCACTTCCTCCTTCATTTTTAGAATTTGGTTAAAGAACCAAGTATAACTATCTTTGGGTCTTAATGCCCAAAAGCTCCCATCTTTCAAATAAGTAGATATGGATCTATTTGATCCACATCGATTGTTTTTCACTAAGGATTCTCTAGATTCTCTCTGTCATAAGTAATATGTTCTTTTTGCTTATTGAATCCAATCTTAACCCCCCTTCTTCTTTTGGTTGGCAAATATTCTTCTAGCTGAATTTTTCTTTCCCTTTTTCATCATTCCTATTACTATTCCCCCATAGGAACTGTTTCATCATTCTTCAATTGTTTTTGTAAGCCCCTTGGAAAGAAATAGATAAGAACACTAATAATTTTGCATTGAAGAAATAACCGACTTTAAGAGATGAAGCTTCCCTCCATAGGATAGGGCTCTATTTGTCCATGAACCTAGTCTTTTTTGAATTTTTTCAATTAGAGGAGTGCGTTCACAATACCTTAGTCTTCTAGATGAGATTGGAATACCCAAATAGAGGAGTGGAGGTTCCTTTAATTCCATTCCAGTAGCTACTACTAAAGCATTTGATAGATGAATAGCACTTTTTGAAATCATGAAGTAGTTTTTTTGAATATTGATATTCAACCCTGATATCTCTTTGAAAGAATTAAGAGTGTTCATCAAAAGAGATACTGAGTGGACATTCACCTTGCTTAAGAGTATGAGATCATTTGCGAAACATAAGCTAGTTAGTGAATTTTTTTTACATTTGGAGTGGTATTTGATGACTGATTCATTAGTCAAATTATAATTCAACATTTGGGTGAGGACCTCCATGCATCTCAGGAATAGGTAAGGTGATAGTGGATCCCCTTGCCTAAGTCATTTTTTGCCTTTAAACATCTCTGTGGGACTATTATTTATTAGAATTCTGAAGGATGTAGTGGTAATGCATTCTCGTATCCATCTTAAGAACCTGTGAGGAAAAGCCACGACCTTTATAGTTTGTAGTAAAAAA
>JANZLK020000014.1:54168-65647 GCA_026937615.2 Erythroxylum glaucum
TCGGGCTTGGGCCTGGCGTGGAAGTGGAATTGGACCGATCGGCCCATAGCCCTGTGCGATCGACCCGACCACACCAACAGGTAATTTACTATTGATATAAGCAGATAAAGAATTATTCAAAGAACAGAAATTACTTAAGGAGCTAAATAGGACTTTCATTAGCCTAGTTCTAAAAGGAAAAGAACATAAATCTATGAAAGACTATCGATCTATATCCTACTGCAACTTAATATATAAGATAATATCAAAAATTATAGCTGAAAGATTAAAACAAGTGCTAACAACTCACATTGGCCATTAACAAGGTGCTTACATCCTAGGGAGATAAATTGGGGATAACATTCTGCTTATACATGAATTGTTCAAGCACTGCCTAAAGAAATGAAGTTACAAGAAATTCTCCTTTAAGTGGACTTTTAAAAAGCTTATGACTCTATAGATTGGTCTTTTATTCTTAATTCTTCAAAAGCATATGGTTTTCCTAGAGTGAATAGAAAAATGCATTATTAAAGTATCTTTCAACATCTTAGTCAATGGAGAACCATCAAGCATAATTGAAGGATCTAGAAGACTTAGATAGGGCGATCCAATCTGTTCCTATATACTTTTTAATAGGTATAAAGGTTTTCCATAGGTTGCTTTTAAGGGTGATGGAAAGAAATTCCGTATGCTAAAAGCTTGGTATACTAAGCTTAAACTTTGCTGATGACTTATTCTTTTTTTTCCAAGGCTGGTCCTAACTCAATCTCATCCCTGATTACTTCTTTGAAGTTGTTTAGTAGAAATTCAAGCTTGCAGGTTAACAATGAAAAAAGTGGTATGTACATCTCAGCCGGAGCAACTCAAAATGAATCAAGAGTTCTACCCTAACTAGCTTTAAGCTCCAACATCTTCCTCAGAGATACTTGGAAATTCTCATTTCTTTAACCAAGCCTTCTTATTCAGACTATAAACCTCTACTAGAGAAAATACAAAAATAAGATAAATAGTTAGAGCTCAAGATCACTGTCAATGGCAAGGAGGGCTCAACTAATCACATATGTTTTGAACTCTCTCAATAATTATTAGTCCTCACCTTTAGCATTCACTACTGCTATCAGCAAATCAAAAGACAAAACACTAAGGACTAGAGGTAAGAAGAATGTCAACTAGGCAAAAATCGAATGGAATGAGGTATGTATAAGTACAAAGGGGACTAGGATTTATTCCACTTAGAGTCACTATTATGAACATGATAAGCAAAAGAGATTGGAGGCTTTTCAAGGATAAAAAATTCATTTAGGCATGTTGGGCACATAGTTACTATATCTAAGGATCAAACTTTTGGTGTCTAAACACCTCAACAAGTGCTTGCTCAATTATGCAGTTCATACTCAAGGTCAGGGATAAGATTAAATTGTCTTACAGAGTTAGAGAGGGAATCAATGTGTCCTTATGGAATGATAGTTGGACACCATATAGAATATTGGAGGGAAAACTGACCTCCAACCTATGAAGGTAATATTTCATCAGAATGCCACTGCATCTCAGGTTTTATCAGATCAATCCTTATTATCAAGAATGCTAACGTATTCAGGATTACTATTTTATCTTACTAAATCACTGGAAAAGATATAGTTATATGGAATGGTACTTCTTCAGGTGAATGCTCAAATGCAACAGCCAAGAAACTATTTTAGACCATAGGACCAGAAGTAGGGTGGCATAAACTTTTTTGGGTAACATTGAGCTTCCTATACATTATGATTAGCGGTTAAAAGAAGACTACCTACATTGGACAGACTAAATAAGTTTATGATCATACCTAATCGATGCTCTCTAAGCAATTTAGACCAAGAATCATTAGACCATTTATTGTTTAAATGTACCTTCACAAACAATGCCTAGATGAAGATGCTTTAGCTATGCAATATAAGGAATCCACTGATGCATGGTGTGATATTAAAGAATGGAGCAGCAAAATAAGGCATATGACTAAAAAAATAGATGGACATACAGGATCTCACTCTCTTACTCGATAACAAGCCTGTAGGATGAGAGGAACAAACGAGTGTTTCAAGACAATGGCAAAAGCAACAAGCTCTTCATTAATGAGCTTTTGGCGAAAATCATAATTTAGTTGCATATTTACAAATGCAAAATATCACTCAATACTCAGATCATGGACGCATGTGGACATTAATTCGTGTAACACTTTGCTTCTGTTTTTGGTTAGCTAGCAAAGAGTTTCCCTAAACTGAGAAATGAAGCATCAAATGCATCTTAAAATTCTCCTTGTAGTCCCTTTTTGATGCTTTTGGTGGCTTAATAGGGAAAAAGAAAACGGTATTGAACACTTTAAAGATGTCGAGCTACTCTTTCAGATTTTAAGACTTTTGACTAACACCTCAAATATAGAAATATTTTGACTCTATAGTTCCAAAGGAGATTATTAAATATTGTCATTCTTGATTCAAATCAAATACAAAAGATTTTTGGCTATATAGTTTACAAGGAGAGTATTAAATACTGTCATCCTAGAATCAAATCAAATATAAAAAATGTTTTAGGTCTATAGTTTCAAAGGAGAGTATCAAATATTATCATTCTCGAGTCAACTAAAAACGCCCCATCTTCAAATTTCATAGCAAAACGGGGATGGTTGAACTGCAGAACTGAAACGTAGTTCATAATAGAGCTTCATTTTATATTAAAGCCTCGATTACTCCTTGTGAAGACGGAGCATTGCTCCAGGAAATAATAATAAATGTTTTCCTCGCGGAACACTTTTAAATTTCAAGTTCTTGGAACTAACGAATATTTCGTCGCTCCTGATTCTTGCAATTATTTATAGGATACTATTAGCTTGTACAGGTGTGTACTGACACCAACATGCACATGGGACACGGCCATTAAATTAAGCAATCGGTGCTCGTTAACTTGTTATAAAGGAAAGCTTCAATCTTTTGGAGATACCACACCACAATAAGCCAAATCTGCCGGTCAGACACTGCCAAACAAGTAACAGTACTACAAGGAATCTAAAGTCATATTAAGGATGGTTGAACCCAAATTCTTGGTCAGAGAAGGAAGCTGCAGATTTACTATATATGGAGTAGTCGAAACTTTTGCCAACAGCCCCATAATCCATTCTCCTTTTTGATCTCCATTTTCAACATGGATCACCAATTCTGCTTCTCAATTTTTCTTTTTCTTTTTTTCTGCATTTCAATGTTTATTTTAAGGAAGATATCAAAGACTAATCAGCAGGCTCAAAACTTGCCTCCAGGGCCAAAGAAGCTGCCAATAATAGGAAACCTGCTTGAACTCGGAGGGTCTTTACCTCATCATCGACTGAGAGACTTGGCCAAGAAATATGGACCTCTTATGCACGTTCAACTTGGGGAACTCTCCACCATTGTTGTATCATCACCTGAAGCTGCCAAAGAAATAATGAAGACCCATGATGTTATCTTCGCTGATAGGCCATATCTGATTGCTGCAGAAATCATAGCCTACAACTCAAGTATGGTGATGTCAAGGTATGGAGATTTTTGGAGACAAATGAGAAAGATTTGCATCTTGGAGCTGTTAAGTGCCAAAAGAGTGCAATGTTTCAGATCAATCAGAGAAGAAGAGGTGTCCGATCTCATCAGAAACATTTCTTCTAGTTCTGGATCACTGATCAATCTCAGTAAGATGATATTTTCTTTAACGTTTAGTGTTACTTCAAGGACTGCATTTGGTAAGATATGGCAAGACAAATACGCATTTGGACCAATTATACAGGAAATTATACAGGTTGGAGGAGGATTCAGTGTCACTGATGTCTACCCTTCTCTTAAATTTCTTCCAGTTATAACTGGGATGAAGCGAAAACTGCAAAGGTTGCATAAAAAAATTGATAGCGTACTTGACATCATCATCCATGAGCATAAAGCCACTAAGTTGGCGAACGAGGCCAGCGAAAAGAGTGAAGTAAGAGATCTAGATCTGGTTGATGTTCTTCTGAATCTTCAGGAGCATGGAGATCTTGAATTCCCCTTATCTACTGATAATGTCAAAGCTGTTATATTGGTAAGTATTGGAATCTTATCAGCTTTACCTAAGTTCCTTTCCGTCTGATATCACAAAAATCTAAGTCGTTGGATCAGGCAGAAAAATGAATCCTATTCAAACTTTTAACAGTTCTAATTAACTCCTTTGGTAATCCTATTGTAGGATGTTTTCGTGGCTGGCAGTGAGACATCATCTACTGCTCTTGAATGGGCAATATCTGAACTGCTAAAGAACCCAAGAGTTATGAAAAAGGCACAAGCAGAGGTGAGACGTGTTTTTGATAGAAAAGGTGCTATTGATGAAACAAGCCTTCAAGAACTGAGCTACTTAAAATTGATTATCAAAGAAACTCTCAGACTACACCCACCTCTTCCATTATTGATACCCAGAGAATGTAGGGAGACATGTGAGATCAATGGCTATGTAATACCGGCAAAATTCAAGGTCATTGTCAACTCATGGGCAATAGGAAGAGATCCCAATCATTGGAAAGAACCTGAGAGATTCTATCCAGAGAGGTTTCTTGACAGTTCAATAGACTATAAGGGTGCTAATTTCGAGCTCATCCCATTTGGTGGAGGAAGAAGGATATGCCCAGGCATAACTTTTGGTATAGCTAATGTGGAATTTTCACTTGCACAATTGCTGTATAATTTTGACTGGAAACTCCCCAGTGGTATGAAGGAGGAAGATCTCGACATGACCGAGCTTTTCGGTGCTGCTGTTAGAAGAAAGCATGATCTGCATGTAGTCCCCCTACCTTACAATCCTCTGCCCCTTCAATAAGCCGCTGCAAACTGATATTAGATATTTCAGTTTGTATGTGTTGATTACAATAATGAAACTGGTATTTTACTATGGAGTTGCTGATTGTCAAGTGATGAAAATACTCACGTGTACTTCAATTTCTATAGAAAGAAAAACAACCTTTGAAGTGGTCCACTTAAGACTTAAACGTAGAACTGTAGAATTAACATACAAGTGCTTTTGGTTGCTGGTTGACTTATGTAGTAGAGTTAAAATTAGTGAAAGATAGTGTAATGTAAAGAAGTTGTATTGTATTTCTATTGCTATACAATGTGTGCTGTATTTACAGCACTAATTGAGATAAGGTGAATCAATTTAGAACTGATTCAATTTAAACTAAGTGATCAGCTTAAATGAAGATTACAACAGATTAGATATTTACTCGTGAATAATGTGAAATGAGACAAGATATGATAGATAATTTGTTGAGATGTTATCAACTCCCCTCAAGCTCACGGTAGGGGGAAATCGTGAGCTTGTTTTGAAGTCGTTGTAAAGTTGAAGAAGAAAGAGCTTTGATCAGAATATCAACAATCTGAGCAGAGGACGAAATGTGTCGAATGAATAGAGCTTTGTTGGCAACGAGATCACGAACAAAGTGAATATCAATTTCAATGTGCTTGGTACAAGCCTAAGAAACCAAATTGGAGGCCAAAAATGTCGCGCCAATATTATCACACCAAAGGGTAGGAAAAACTAGTTCACCAAAAAGTGCAGTAATCCAACATAATTCTATAGAGGCAACAACAATGTTGTGATACTTAGCTTTAGTACTGGATCGAGCAATAGTGAGTTGCTTATTGGTGCTCCAAGAAATAAGATTAGGCCCAAGAAAAATGCAATAACTAGATGTAGAATGTCGATCATCAAGACAACCCGCCTAGTCAGCATCACAATAGACTTGTAAAGAAAGGTGGGTAGATTTGGTAAAGTGAATGCCACGAGAGGGTGTGGAGGAGATATCATAGAATCCATTTTACCACAGATTAATGAATGTCAGTAGGACATTGTAAAAATTGGAACTTATTGACAACAAAGTAAATGTCAAGATGGGTGAGACAAAGATATTGGAGGGTATCAATAGATTCCAATCTTTTGTGTCAATACAAGTGCTATCAATCTATCAAAGAATCCAATACAACACTCGAAGGCAAAACATATTAAAATTAGACATCATTTTTTATGAGACTATGTATAAAGGAGAATCATCAGTCTATAGTTTGTTGAGGCAAATAATCAATGGGTGGATATCTTCACTAAACCTTTGAGTGAAGATAGATTCAAAAAAATCATACGAAACTTGAATATGGTAATGTTGAATGACCATTCGTCTGACGCGTCACGACCTAGATAATTCACAGTAGAAGAAGATAAAAGTCGTAAGTTTTCAAGTAAACAGTAACGGTAAGTCATAGATGGTAACTTTTCAAGAGGCAAAATCTCTTCGTTCTAGTCGACTATTCTCCCCTGATTTCCTCAAATCCACGATACCCACTGTCAATCGTCTTCCACAAACACTAAACCCCTTTCAATTCTTCAAATCATCTCTCCTTTCTTTTCAAACCGCTTTTCGACACCCTCAAACCCTAAATTTCTAAATCTACTTCTATCTCTCTAAACTCCTTCAATCTTTCACAATGGCTCCATGAAAATCAAGTGGTAAAGGGAAAAAGGCAGCAACTCCTCCACGAGGTGCAAGAGTGCGTGGGTCATCTTCAAGGGGAGGTGGTGAAAGAGAAAATGAAGAAGTTGAAGCACGATTCATCTCGCGAGAAGCTCAAAACCTCTATTATACGGTACTCAAAATTGAGGTATTAATCCCATCCATGAGTATTAAGAAGTATGCTTACACGCTTGGAGAAGAGTATTAAGAAAATTTTTGATAAGCTCGGTTGTAGACATGATGATTCCTCATCTTGATTTTGGTTGTTGCAATTGCCTTAGACCAACATTTCATAATGTTTTCTTCATATTGTTGTGATTTTCACTTTGTTTTGATTGCTATTTGAGACTATGGACATGTGTGTTTTGATGGTTTGTTCCTTTATTAATGGGATTGCGATTCTTATTAGTTTGTATTCATTATTTTGATTATGACAAAAAGGGGGAGTAATATGTTTTGAAATTGTTGTTTTGGCTTCATAACATTTAGATTTTTGGATTAATAGGTTGGTCCTAGCTAGAAGCATTGGTTTGTTGGGCAAACCTAAGGTCAACATGGATAAAGGCGAAGTTAGGTAGTATACATGAGATGTATATGCATCAAAAGTTGATAGCCCAATGAGTGTGCTAAAACAACAATTGATGGCACGAGTTGATAGTTGCATATTGAATGCAATTGATATGAAAAATGCCTATCGATTGACCTAAAGTGGCTTGTTAAGCAAACCCAAGGTCATTCTTAGTGATATTAGATATCAACCCACTAAGAGAACTATAAGTTTTCTCGGATTCATAAAGAGAGTTATGGATTAGAATAAAATAGTGGGACCCATAATGTATGTGATTAAAGTCCTTATCAATATTCATTTATGTACATTCTAACTCTCTCTCTCTCATTCTTCTAGGTTATTGAATCGCCACGATATCTTCGTTCAGTGTGAACTTACACTCTCTATTAGACTCTGACAAACTCACAAGATTAAATTTCTTAGATTGGCTACGTAATTTGAGAATCGTTCTTAAATCCAAGAAACTAGGATATATCCTAAATGAGCCACTTACCAATCTCACTACTGTCAGTGCCTCTGATGAGGATCAAAAAGCTTACAAAAAGCTACTGGATGATAGTGAGCTGGCTAGTTGTAATATGTTGAACTTTATGTCACTAGAAGTGCAAAAGCAGCATGAGGCTATAGATACTCATACCATAGTCTACCTGTAGCACCCCAATATCACAAGGTACATACCAGAACCCCCGAAAGATATTCCAGTATATAACCTATCCGTTATGATATTCTAGTACATAACCTATGATAATGGTATGCTACGTTCAAACATAACGTTCATTTAATATAGCATCATCGTTCTTTATTCACTTATAAAACATCATATGGAAAAACACAATAATATAAAACAATTTCCTCCTTTCATTTCTTAAAAATCGAATGTCTACATTGATAGTTTTCCAAGACCATCCAACTGTGTACATCATTATATCCTAATTCAAAACATGCTACACGAAAGAGGAAATATACAAAATCTATCTAATTTGTCTAAACTCAGTTGATTGACCTTTGAGCCATTTCTTCTTGTTCCCAAAAGTATAAGACTAAACTGCTTGTCGAGTCTCTCAATAGCTAAAATCGTCTCTCGATCTTGGAAAGTCAACGTTGCAATTTTGATGAGTTTTGCGAACTCAATAAGGTAACCATCATTGCTGGTTCACTCAATTCATGCATTATATCAATACACGTAACATATTATTCACATCTTTACATATGCATAAAATATCACTTTCAGAACAATCATATCGATCATATCATTCATACAAAATGCACATATCAATTATAATTGTAATGCATGTGAGACTCATTTTCATTTATTATTGTCATTGTGACCGAGTGCCTTTTTACTAGCTCATAAACCTTAGTGGATACCAAGCTGTGTCAAATTATGTCACATATCCCTTAGTGGATACCGGGTACATTCACAACCGAGCCTCAGGCCCTAACCACAATATGAGCTTTAAGCTCTTTTTCATTGGCGACTCCGGTCACAACTTCCCTTTATCTTACATGCATTTATGTATTGAAATGCTTCATATATCAATTTCTCAATCACTCACATGCTTGCACATTCATATTCAGATCAAAATTTTTATCGGACCTAAGGTCCGGCATTCAACATCATTGTTGAGTAACTTTTATTCCGTCACATTAACATACAAGCAACACTTCTTAAACATTCCCGAATAATAACTCCTCAGACATTTTATTGTCTGGAATCAACATCAAATCACATTCATAAAATAACTCAAAACAGAATTTAAGAAAAAAAATAATTAAGTGAGACCGTCTAGGTTACTCACAAGTCACTCCCGAAGCTAATGCCTAGGAGTTCCGGCAACGTCTGGAGGTTAACGTTCCTATTGCACCTCTATATCAATTAACATACTCATATATCATAATTTTCATAATTATAAGTGTTTAATAATGCACATGTATGCAATGAAATATGTACAATGCATGTTCATGACAATCCCAGGTAGTTTTCCATTATCCTAATCACATAATCAATCCTATATCAAAACTCACTTAAGTATCATTTATACTTAAGCTTATACCTCAATAAAATCATTAAAATCATAATTCATTTCTCATTGTATCACTTTCAGATTTTCCCAAAAGCTAACTTTCGGGTTTTACTTTTTTTAATCATTTAGACAATAAAAATGAAGTCATTTGGCAATACTCTCTTCTAGATAATTGTTCTCCCATCTCTTAAGTTTCTATTGACACCAAAATTATTCAATTTAGTTCAAAAATCTGAAAGTTATTCTCCCAATATTTTCATATTGTTCTCATTCTGAAACAGTACACCAGATTCAACTTCCATCCATAAATTGAAAGTCTTAAAGTCTGAATTACAATTCGACTTCTTCTTATGATTTGTATCCCTATGTCTTTAGTTTACTCCAAATTAAAGAGCATCTCATTTGGATATCTAAAGAAGAAGTTATAGTCAAAAGAAACAGGACTGTTCAGTTTGCAATTTCTTTCGGGTGTTCAGACCAAAAATCAAGTCACGGTTACTATTGGAGAGCACAGTGACTTGATGTGACAAATAAACATCAGTTTAGCAATTAAACTCATGGGGGTGAGGGAGAAAATTCACGGGCATGCATGACTCACAGGTGTGAGAAAAAGTCACAGGTGTGACAGATAAGAAAATGTTGTGAACACACTTTGTCAGACTTATCCCACATTTTTCACTCTATCTCTCTCAATTGATTTCGAATTGCCATGATTTTCGGTTGAGAGGTAGAGCAATGTGTTATGAGTCCAATGGTTTAAGTCTCATGTCATTTGAAGGTCAGAAAAAGGCGATATAGCCAAAAGGTCAAAGGATTTTGCATCAGCCCTTATCCTTCAAAGTCGCAATCGTGCACATTGACCAACTTATGAAGTCGCGACTGCACTTCATGGCTATCACGACATTCAGTGAAAAACATCGAGATCGCGATCACGATGAAGCAAGATCATGACTTTCGGTGAATAGCAGCGGGTTTGTGATCGTGCTCCCAGTCGCACACCTTCTCTTCAAACCTCACTCACTTCTAACCCACATAACTTTCAATCTAGAACTTTCTAACTTTATATCAATAAAAAGCTAAAAGAAATATCTACAACTTTCATGGAGACAATTTCATCAAAATCTTTCTAGATCAATATAGTTTAATCATGAAAGTTTCAAACCAATACTAACTTCTCTAACTTATCTTCTTCATTCTCTGTGCTTCCTCTTTCATTCTCCTACACTTTCCTTCCACTTACGTTCTCTAGTTTCATTTTACCATTTAACTCTCATTCAGCTCAACAAATTCACAACAATTCCAAAAATCCATGCTTAAACAAATTCATCAAGAACAGAAGTAAAGTCATTCAAGTATTTCACCATTCTCTACGCTTTCTTCACTATCATTCTCCTATATTTTCATTTTTTCCATTATATTAATCCTTTTCCTCTAACTATCATTTAAACAATCTTTCTCATCTCAAATCATCATCTTACAACTATTCTTCAACTCTAAATTCCTTCTTTTTGCTCATCTTTGAAAACACTCTAAACTCACGTATACAGTGAATACACAACCATAAACAGAGCATTTACTTGTTCTTCTCTCCAAATTTTTCTATACTTAATCATACATGTTTTCTATGAACTTTCAACTTATAAATCATTCCTACACTATCTTAAGACATCTAAATCATCAAATATTCGAAATCTAACATCAAGAATTTTCGTATCTTAAACCTATGGTGTTCATGGAAAACAACCATTTTTCTTCATAATCTTGCAATGACAAATAAATCACCATTTTTTTTTCATAAACCAACAACTCTAAAGAATTTACACAATACTTACTTGTCTAAAGCTTCAAAATCTTTCAAATCACGTGAACCCTAGCTTTCTAACAACACCTAATCATCAACAGTTCGAGGTTGTAGGGTTAAGTATTTTAATGATAGTGAAGGAGATAATAAAAAGAGAAGCAAGTGGAAGACGAGAGCAAGGCTTACATTGCGAGGATGAGAAATCTATGAAAGAAATGAAACTTCCAGAAGATGAAGGAAAATCTCGACGAAGATATTTTAAGACAAGAACAAATAGTAGATGGATCTTTCAAGTTTAAAAGAACGTGTGTTTAAGAATTGGACCCTTGTCCAAATTCTAAGGCTTTAACTAGTTTCTTAATTAACTAGTTCAATCTTCTCCGATTTTTACTCCAATTAGTCTTTAAATTTTCAATATCATTTGTCAAAAATCCCAAAGTCACCCATACGATTTTCACTATCATTTGAATCTCTTTTCTATTTTCATTCATCAATTTATTTGCCAAGTCGCATTTTTCTAGTATAATAATATCCAACTTTTTTTTAAAATTATTCCTAAAAGTTACCAAAATTCAAAA
>JANZLK020000014.1:482368-493430 GCA_026937615.2 Erythroxylum glaucum
TGATATGCTGTGTTGATGTGATGGCATTTTTAAATACAAGTTTTGAGCACCATTTTCAAATATGACTGAGAATTTTAGGAATAAAGCATATTGTGAATTCATTACGACTTTTATACGACAATAAACATTTCAACAGTTTTGCTTGTTTCTTCATTAGAAACCTGTTACCCACGAGCTATAAGCTCACCCCCCTTCATTCCCATCTCTAGGTAATGAGTAGGAGGTCGGATGAAAGGGAGTTCAAGCAACTGTTTATTTCTGTATTTGATGTGTTTTAAGGTAGATTGTTGTAAGACTAAGACTTGAGACTTATGATTGAGAAATTATTTGGGTTTTGTATCTTATGTATTTGGATTTTGGGCTATTATTGTTTTGTGGCTTGGAATACCATTAGAGCTTGTAAAATCTGATTCTTTGATGTTAATGAATTACGTATGGATGATGTTGAGTGGGAATATGAGATTGCATAAGGATAAGGTTGATTTGAAAGTAAAGTATACTTGGAGAAGTGATCGATTTGAGATGACAAGTTACGAATACGAATTATTGTTATATATATGTATAAGAGCAATGAGTTATGGAAAAAGGAATATAGGAATGGTATGAGACTTTAAGCTTCACGATTTCTTCAGATTACGCCAACATTTATGGTTAACGAGTTGGATTTCAAAAATGGGATTCAACACAGGTGGTATCAGAACAAGAAGTATCACAAGGAACCATGCTCCAGTATGACGGTATTTTTGTTAAGAGTTGGATTCCGGAGACAGGATCATCATGATTGATATCAAAGCAAGAGGAGATTGCAAGAAAATAGAACGATGATAGTGATGGTTTTCCGTTTCAGAGTTGGGCTCCGGAAACGGGGTCCAACATTTGTGGTATCAGAGCGCCAGTATTATGATCTTACATGGGCGCATATGTATTAGTGATATGCATGAGAAGTTGATAAGAGTTAGCGAATGGAGAGGATTGAATTAGTGAGAAGATGAAAGTGATGTGAATGTCTTTGTCGTGAATTGTTCGAAGAATCAAAGTGATTGTTTGATTTAGGTGACAAGAGCATGATTGATAAAAAGAATGAGTTACTGGAAATTAAGATTAGAATGTCTTGATGAACTTGGATGAATTGATTTCGGATATACATGTGTGAGATAAAATAAGGGATATTTGAAAGATGAGTTGAACGATGGAGATATAGCTATGTATGGAAATTCAAAAGGTTGATTTTGAATGGTATCTGGACTATATTAAAGAATTTGGACCATTGGCTTGTGTAAATACGTTAAGAAATAATGATCTGTGGATATAGTAATTGGATATGATATTGGTGGCAGTATGATACGAGAAGTGAAATATTGTCAATACGTGAGATATATGTATGATGGAGAAATATAAGGGATATAAGTGTCAACGGTGAGATTAGAGTGTACAAGTAAAGTGTAATGGAAGCATAACTTTGTTATGATCTTACAAAGAAATTGGAACCGAAGTGGTCATTCGATTAATACGACAGGAGTTATGATCCGCAGTAAGAACCCCAAACTCCACTTCACTAGGAAACTTCGGGATATAATGATGACGACGACGACGACGACTCCTATTCATTTTGCCTAAGAGAGCAAGGGTAAGTGAGATTTATGGGTCCTTATTAGTTCGCCATTTTCCCTTGTTTTGGACCTCCGTGAGATGAAAAAGGTAACAAGATTGAACAAGCAAAATGTGGAAGAACCTGGTCCAGGAAGACAGAAAACCCGTACACCTGAATGTCACCAAGACAGTGAGAACAATGACCACTTGAAACCTTGAACTGTTGTTTTGCAGGCTCAAAGGGATTTATTACCTTTCCAAATGTCCGTCACTATTTGGTAGTCTTGTACGTCATGAACGATAAACGTACCAGTTAGATAATGCCCCATTAACTGGCTAAAAGCTTAGGCCGAAGCATATTCTAAGGACAATATGCTGATTGCATTATTCGGCAGCAAGAAGAAATAGTATCAAAAACAATCTCAAAGATGTCTTAAAGCTATAAGAATAAGCAGGTAAACATCGAACTCCCGAGGCATCATCGAAGAGCATTAAGCAAGACTTATATTCTATCCTTTTAATTAAACTATCAAAAAGCAACCTTCCACTTAGTAGAAGTTGCATGGAGTTCATCCTCTTAATTTGATAGTCACCCATCTTCCTCACCGCTTCTCTTTTAACAAAAACAATTTTTTTGTTAGTGGGCATTTCCTTTTAGACGCATTAAGTTCTTAGTTTTCTTCTAAAATCCTTTCCCTGCCCCACTCTCAAAAGGTATACTTTTAAGTAAACGAACAATAAGCAGTTCACTAATGACATGTTGGGCGTATTAGGAAGGATATATAGATCAAGATGAAATTGGCTTCGTTAATGAGATACATTCTACTGTAAGCTTTGAGTGCTTGGGCTCTTGCTGGGCACAGAACTTGAGCAATCAATCATTGGTGCGAAGACCCAAAAAAGGGTTTCTTTAAAATAGTGTTTGTGCCATGCTTCCTTGATCCTTGCCATCGCAGATGGCAGTCTGGCTTTTTCAAGTTCAAGGTGGTCATGATGCCTGAGTCAACAAATAGGTTTGCCTAATTGGAAGTGCATATGGTCGATTATCTTTTTCCCACCAATTCTCTTAACAAAATATTATAGAAGCCCTGTACGTGTCCCTTTCACCTGCTAATGCTTTTGTGTCATTTAGCTTGTCGTTGGCTTATAGGCCAAATTAGTTAGATAATAGTCATTTTAATTTGGAAAGAAGCCATTGAACAACTGAGAAGCAAGGCTTGCATTTGACTTAAGATTGTTTCCAGGTTTAAACCATCATGCTCCAGAATAAAGCATACAGTACAAAACTACTTGTTCATTTCCATTTGACCTGACAGTATTGTTTGTCACTCGCACTTGCGGAATTGTGAGATTGATGTTTTTAGCACTTGACGACCTGCTCCAAAACAAGGTCTGTTGCTGCAGTTCCGTTCCATTATGGATATATCTAAAACTAATGAATAGAACCTTACTTTCTAACTTTCTCAAGTGCGTACAAAGGAATTATCATAATTAAAGGAATTCTCGAGAACCTAAGGTTTCCATATTCCACTATTAATAGTCAAGAGTATTTTCCATACACCAAAAGTTAATAACAAGACAAAGAAAGCTTTAAATTCTTTTCAACAAAATGCCAAGTAAGACCAACTTATATAATCACTTCATGGGTTTCGCTTTTTTGAGTAATTGTGGAGCCTCATTGTCCCAGAACGGACTAATGCCTTTAGAACATAAAATGTCAAGTAAAAAACACTTTGCAAGTTTCGTAATATTTATGAGAAAACACTTTGCAAGTGTCATAATATTAATGAAAACCCTGTCATTGAGCTAAGGCCGACTCTAAAGTATCAATATGAATGCGATGAAGGGTCGGTGGCATACGGACAAAAAGTAGGAAATAATCATCTATTAAATGCTACCAACTTCATCCCATTTTTAGCATAGATTGATCCTGTTGCAATTACTGTGAATTGGATTTGGATGTGAACAAAAGATGTCGTTCTACTTGTTGATGGACCTGTCACTCTACCTGCGTACTTCGCAAAGAACGTAAGGGAAAGTCGAGAAAAGGCACTACTGCTGTAACATTTCTTCATGAAAAGTAGTCTTGGAGATGCCCTTTTCTTTATATTGTTCTATCTTTGTTAAACGTGATTCTATCTGCAATTTGATAAAAGTTAACAATATCCCCTTCCCATCTGTTCTTGTTCCTTTGTGTTCTTAACCTGAGCTGAATGATAGGAAAAGCAAAACCGTAAGGGTTCACACTTCACAGGCTTGTACGTGTTGAAATGTCAGAAAGCTACAGGGAACGTTAGCTAACCGGCGCCAATATTCGTTCTTTGCTTTCTATCACTTGGCTCTGTTTTTGTTCAGAGACAACAAATTATCGAATACTTTTTTTTTTTTCTCTTTTTTCGTTTTCTTTTAAAGATCCAGACTCGCTGCTCCTTTTAACAGTTAAGGCCCTTTTATCTTCTCGCTCGCTTTTGTTGCATAGCGTTAGACGCCGTGTCCTTGTCTTGTCTCTTGAGCTTGATTTGGTGCTTACCATGATGGAGAATGGTTTCTCCTCTCCTCGAAGCGAGGCCTTCCCCGCCGGTCTCCGTGTTCTTGTCGTCGATGATGACCCCACATGGTTGAAAATTCTCGAAAAGATGCTCAGAAAGTGCTCTTATGAAGGTTCAACTTCTACTACTGTTTCTGTTATCTCTTTCATCGCTACTCTGTTGAAGTTGCTTCCTTCGCTACATACTTGCTTATCAACCGTTTTCATTCCCTTGTTTTTTATCCAGCCTAACATGGGTCAGGTTGAGTTTTTGTTTGAAATTTGGAGTTTTGTCGTATTGGTTCTTAGGTGGCTCACTGCATGATAAATAATTGCATTTAGTTTATACTCTTATGTCGACTTTTTGGGTTCGACCGAAGGGATGCCTTCACATCTCAGTAATTAGTTCGTATGAAGTTTGAAACTTCAATATTTTCGTCACTAATTCACATCTCAGTAATAATTTCATATGAAGTTTGAAACTTCAATATTTTCGTCACCAACACTTACTCAACTACACGAGGGAAATGAAACTGTTACAAACCATGTTGAGTTACGATTTGTTACATTATTCTTGCTGTTGCTAAGCAGTTCTGAAGTAACTTGAGGAATTGTAAATGGGTTTAGTTCGGTTTTTGTGAAGTTTCAACTTTTGAAGACTTTCTGGTTTGAGTTAAGAAGGCTTGATTTTCATCAATCTCGGTGAGTCTTGGGCGTTTCTTTAAGTTAGTTGTCACCGGTTCTTCAACGGGAAGAATGGATTGACCAGAGTTTTATTGGACTGTAACGAGTAATTGTGGATGGAGATTAGGCATCACCTGCCATCAAAAGTTCTCTGTTACAAGAAACTTTACAAATTCAAGATGGGAAACTGATTCTCACGCCCTTTTAGATTTTTCCGTTGATAATCATAGATTGCGTAGCAGATAATGGACGATGCTTGATATGACTTGTTCCTTGTCTCTTTGAAAACTTGTTCAAGTTTCTTCACCAACCAACTAGATTTACATATAGAACCAAGTTTCACATTATTAGGACAATTATGTTTGAATTGCATGCATTTCCATATTGGAATTGCTGTTCTAGTGGCTATTTTTGGTAGCAAGTTGCTGAGTTTATTTGGAACTGCAATTCTTTCCCCACCATAGGAACTGTAGCTTTGGAAACGTAACTATAATTTAATTACTTGAAATTGAATGGATTGAACTTCTAATGCTAACTGACTAGCTAATATCAGAGTTGAAGTTAGCTGTCCTAACTCCAAATTCCTATGCTCAATAACTCAAAGGCGACCGAACCTTTATAAATTTTGGGAATTAGGGTGTTTCATATAATTTGGCGGCCTGTGTTGATTTTGGTATGTATGATAGCATCTTCTGTGCGAAAATAAATTAAGGTCTCTACTCCCACCTTTTACAGCATTAAGCTTCTTACATTTCTCTTTGGAATATATGAAATTTTTGTTTTCCAGTGACCACTTGTGGTTTAGCAAGAGATGCTCTGAAGATGCTGCGAGAGAGGAAAGATGGCTATGACATCGTAATCAGTGATGTCAACATGCCAGACATGGATGGTTTCAAACTTCTAGAGCATGTTGGACTGGAAATGGATCTTCCTGTCATTAGTTAGTTCTTCACCATTTTCCTTGATAACAGTCTGAATACCTCGCCCACCCCACTTAGAAAAATGAGGATCTTTTTCATTCTGTCTTGCTCTTCTCTCATCAACCTTGCCTCTAATTCCATTGATTTCTGGCACTACAGTGATGTCTGTTGATGGAGAAACAAGCAGGGTGATGAAAGGTGTTCAACATGGAGCATGTGACTATCTTCTCAAGCCTATACGAATGAAAGAACTGCGGAATATATGGCAACATGTGTTCAGAAAGAAGATACTTGAAGTAAGAGATATTGAAAGTTTTGAAGGGATAGAAAGTATTCAAATGAGTAGAAATGGATCTGATATGTCCGACGATGGGCATTTACTTTGTGGAGAAGATGTGATCTCTCAGAGGAAAAGAAAAGATGCTGACAAAAAGCTTGATGACAAAGAGTTTGCAGATAATAATTATGCAAAGAAAGCTAGAGTCGTTTGGTCGGTGGACCTTCACCAGAAATTTGTCAAAGCTGTGGATCAGATAGGATTTGACAGTAAGTATCACTTCAGTCTTTCATTTCAACTGGTGTCTTGATCATGTTCAGGAACAGCAATTCTTCATAGTTAATGAAAATTCGTTGAACATGTGTCATTTATATGGCTCCCAGTGATATGGCTCACCAAGCGTTTTGTGATGTCTCTTTGACAGAGGTTGGTCCGAAGAAAATACTTGACTTGATGAATGTGCCATGGTTGACGAGAGAAAACGTTGCTAGCCACTTACAGGTAACTGTTAAAAAGATAAAATGATATGGAATTGTCAGCTCCTTGTGTCATAAATTGACAAACAATTCTGTTGTTCTTAACAAGACTAGTGCTTTCTCTGAAAAGCTTGTCGCCTTTGCAGAAATATCGTCTCTATTTAAGCAGACTGCAGAAGGAGAATGACATAAAATCATCGTGTCTTGGGGTAAAACATTCAGAGTCACCTACAGGAGATAGCAGTGGAAGTATTGGCATTCGGAAATTGATCAGCTTGCAGCACAGTGACGTTCCAAATAGCACATATGTGTTTTCTGGACATACCAAAATTGTCCAGAATGTGGATTCTAGAAGCCATGAAATTGATCGAAAGGGAATTGGCTCAATTCCTGTATCAGATAGCAAACAAGCTTCAACCATCGATGTTCGGAATCCTTATAAACCCAGGATTTCACAGATAGGCCATTCTCTAAGGTCTGAAGAACCGGGACTGAATTTTGCAGCATGTGATCGCATGTTTCCCTCGCCATACTTGTGGTGTGAAATTCCAGAGATTCAGCTGAAACAAGAACAACCTTGTGTATATGATGGGTTGAAAGAGCCACCTCTACCTTGTCAGCCGCAGCACATGCAAGATGATTATATCCAAGAAGCTCTACCAGCTGGTTCTGGGCTTAGTACAAAGGGAAGATCTATGAGTGGCCATGAGAAAATTAAGCCTTCATACGAGTGTAGGAGTGTCAACCATGTTAGCTCAACAGGTTTTACATTAAACTCTGGCCCTCTTGAAGTCTCAACATGCGTTGTAAATGATCAGGCTATAAAGTCCATTCCCACCAACACATCAAATGGTAAGAGCTCTGATCTTGATCTGAGTTTCATTACAAAGATGGAATCTGGTCCAGAGCATATAAACTGGGGGCCATCTGTCACTAGTATGGATAATGAGTACAATAAAAAGGGGAACCTTGTTACTTCTACGGGGAACGGTCTTGACTCCAACCACTCGCAAACCTCTTTCTTTATGCCAAATTACCTCACTGATGAGCCAATTTCCTCCCAAGCACCAAGCATAAAGAACCAGGTCTTCAATCTTAGCTGTATTTCAGATTTGGAAGTCCCCCAAAGATGTGTAGATTGGGTTGGAACCACAAGTGATGAGTTGCGAGTTTGTTGGGTTCAAGATGATTGCTGTGCTATGAATCTTGGCCTCCAGAACATTGATTTTTCAGAGTACTGTGATCCAGGTCTTGTTGGTGAAGTTCCAATCCATTTGTATGATGCACTGAAGCTTGATTATGGAAATTCTTCAGACTCAACGGATTATTCTGTAATTGATCAAAGTTTGTTTATAGCATGACTTGGCTTCATCTTCATGCATATTCAGTAGAGTCAGGCATTGGCTGTTTCTTTCTGATGATCTATCAGAGTAGTCAAATACTTCCGATTAGGTTGGTTGGTGGATGAGCAGGCATGTGTAATGGAGAAGCTATGTCCAGTAATCTTGGTTCTTCTAGTTTCTACTCTATTACTGTTGCATGTTTGTGTTGTGAGATACATTGATTTAGCAAGGATCTTGCAATTTTTGTTTCTAAATGCATAATCCAGGGTAAATTGAAGCTCTCGTGTCCCAGCGAATTTGATTCCTTGATTACAGGTGCGACAGGTGGTCATTATAGAGTTGTTGCTATAGGGTTACAACTCGTCACTGAGCACTTTTAAATAATTCCTTGATTTACCATTCCTGTGATCAAACAATGTAGTTAGTTATGTTACCATTGCATGCTAGGATCCAAATATCAAGAATTAAACATCACTACCGATAACTAAGTACATGATGAAGAACAGTTGTAAGGACAGGAATGGTAAATTACCAGCTTTCAACAAGTAAGTCCACTTGGTCATGTCATCACAGGTTTTAATAGTGAAGAACATTGGAGAAAAGAGGGAAGCGACATCTGGCAAGAGAGCTAGTCGAATGTTATAAATGGGTGTAACGAGAAAAACGACTTAATGAATACAATGGAGTCCCCGCTCTCTCTCTCTCTTCTTCTTCTTTCTTATGATTCTTAATTCTCAAATTACGAGTTAAGAGTTTCGTAACAAAAGTGATGTCAGAGTTATATAATCATCAGTGAAGGCAAAAGGTACACATTCCCATAATCAAAGACGGATGGAAGAAAACATGAAAACCCAGATAAAGAAGATGGAGATAGGAATTGAAAGAACGAATGACATAGATGATGCAATATAATAATAAAAAAAAATCAAGATGAAGTTGGAATAGGTAGAAGAATAGATGAGATTGGAAGTCGAAGAACTTATATGGCAATCATCAAAATACTATATACCAACACGACCTAGTAAGATAGAGATTTTAGTGTTCAAGGGAGATGGATTAAGGAATTGGATGCGCAAGTGTGACTATTTTTCTACTTAGACAAGACATCAGTATAGTTAAAGGTCGGCATAGCAACAACGTACTTAAGAAGTAGAATTTTACTGGACCAATAATTGGGGCTAATATAAAGGGTAGTAAATAGAGGTAGGCAAGAACTACTGGTAGTGGAGAATTGGATGAAAAGAAGGCTAAAGGCCTTTACTTTTGCTGCGATGAAATTTATAACCCTAGATATAAGTGCAAAAGGATGATGATGAATATGTATGTGAAGAAGGAAGGAGTAGAGAAGTCCAAAGAAGAAAAAGTCTAAGAATTGGAGCATCTTGCAATATCTTTGTAAGCTATAACAAGTTACTACTACTTCTAAGTTTTAACAAATGAAACTACTGAAAAGATACCTAGGAATAATTCACATTTTGGTGGATGGGAAAAGTACACATAACTTTGTAGATGAAAAATTCATGAAGAAGGATCAAGGTGTGATTTACGAGACAGAATTAATGGTGCTACTTATGGGAGGAGGCTTATAGATCAAATATCATAGGATATGTAGGGAGTTTACGTGGGTAATGGGTGGTTAAGAATTTAGTACAAGTGCATTGATTATAAATATTGGGGGGAGTGATATGGTGATTGGGGTTCAATAGCTACCAATCTTAGATAATATTGTATACAACTTTAATAAGGAATAATGAGGTTTGATTGAAGGGACATAAAATTCAATTAAAAAGTAGAACGAGCAAGAGAGTACTTGAAGTAAAAGGTGAGCAAATGGAGAAGTTCTTTAATGGTGAATGAGTAGTATGCCAATTTCTATTATTGCAATAATATCATTATATTAGTTAGTGGAATGGTTCAAAAATAAGCCTCAACATTGTGACAGTGAATCATAAGCAAGTAGGAGAATTGTAACAGATATTAAAAGTATACCAAGATGTGTTTTAGGAACCAAGTGGTTTACCTCCATCAAGTTTCCATGATCATAAGACCAAGCTAAAGAAAGGAGTTGAAGTAGTAACTTGAGGCTATAAGGTACATTGGAGTTTATAAACAAGAGGTACAGGAGTGAATAGAGGAAATACCTTGCAACAAGGTCTAATTACGGAGAGTGTACGTTCCTTTTTTTTTATATATAAAGGGAAAGAGTACATCAGATACTAATTAGTTGGGAGAAACTGCGGCCCGACTGATCCTCTAAGAGAAAAGTGTACGTTCCTTTACTTCTTCTACAATCTTGGTTAAGAAGAAATATAGAAATTAGAGGACTCGTCAAGGTCGTTATGAGTTTTTGGTAACGCCATTTGGGTTAATTAATACACTAACAACTTTTAAAAGTTTTACAAACTTAATTTTTAAAGATTGTTGGAGGAAACTAATGCTGGTGTTTTTCAATGACACGCTCATATATAGTAGGAGTTGGGGACAACATGTTTGCTCCCGAGGGAGGTACTACAAGAATTGAAGCATCAACAATGATATGTCAAACAATCCAAGTGTTCATTTGCCATAAGAAAAGTGAAATATTTGGGCAATGTTATCAATGCAAAGGGAGTGGCAACTGATCCTAAAAAGATTTAAGTTATTAAGGAGTAGCCTTTATTGCAAACCTTGAAGTAGCTTTATGATTTCTTATGATTAAATGGGTATTATAGGAGATTTATTAAGGGGTGTAGACAAATTAGTAAACCATTCACTCAATTATTGTGTAAGAATGGTTTTGTTTCGTCATATAAAGCTATATTAGCCTTTTAATTGGCTCAAGGAAGCTTTGGTGCAAGCACCAATTCTTGCACTCCTAGATTTTGACAAACCTCTGGTGATTAAAGATGCATTAAGTGTTGGACCCCGATTTTTTAGTGAAATTTTGAAATAGTAAATAAAATTGAATGAGTGGTTTTGTATATGTATTATGTTATAGATGAAATTGTGCTTTAAGAAAATTAATGAGAAAAGAATCAATTAGTTTTGATGACTTTAATATTTGAGTAGATTTGTATGGATTATGAAAGTTTAAGTGAATGAGTTGTTTTAAATGAAAGTTGAAAATTAAGAAATAAAGAGTGAAAGTGTGAGAATACGAAGAATTGAGAAAGTTTGACTTTTTGGAGCAGAGAGTTGACTTTTTGATTTAGGCAGAATTTGAGAAAATGATCTTCATGGAACTTGTAGCTTCTGTTGAGAGCTTT
>JANZLK020000014.1:651123-671475 GCA_026937615.2 Erythroxylum glaucum
GCAAACTCACCCAACATTGCAACTATTTTTCAGGAATTGAAGAGTACCCCGTTAGACAAACGGGAGTATGTCTACTGCACTGGAGTCGGAGACTAGGGTCGGGATCAGTTCGCGTCTACGTTAGTGTCTTTCGGATTCGTGTTTAAATTTGTATTTCCGCGATTTCTATAGAATCGAACTGTTATTGTAGAGGGCCCCAAATTGTTAAATGTGTAATTACTGAAATTATGTTTTGATCGTAATGTGTTCGTTTTGATGTGGGGCCGGTAAGGTTATTGATTTCCTGAAATTAGTGTTTCTGGTATCAGTGGGTCCCAAATAGGCGAAAGCCGTATTAATAATAGGTTTCCTAAAAGTGGTCAATATTGTCACGGATCTTTATATAATTGAAATTGCGATATGATTAAAAATGTTTTCGAATTATAGCGGACCCAATTGTTTATTGATTTCTGCGCTTGCGATGATTTCAAAAATGTTTAAATAATGGCTTTCTGCGTTCAGTACTGAAATTTTGTGCCGTAGCTTACTAATCTTGTGTGACGCGGACTCAGATATCACCTACGATATCGGGTTCGGGTCCTGCGGGATTGGGATGCTACAAATGTGTTTTAAGAACCATATGAAAATTTTCTGTGACAACTGAATGTCTTAATTAGTTTTTGCTTCTTTTTTTTTATAAACTGTTACCCACGAGCTGTCAAGTTTACCCCCTTTCTGTCCCCTCTTCAGGTGATAGTTAAGGGATCAAATGATCAAGAGCTTAAAGGAACTTCCAGAAATTTGTTAATTGTATTTTGTAATAAACCAATGGTGTGGTTTTTGATATGTAAATAAATTTTTCTTAGACTCCGTTGCTTTAGAAATGAAAAGATAGATTGAAGTAGTTCGATTATGTATGTTCATTTTGACTTCCTTGTAATATGGTTGAGTGGAAGTAATAAGTTTGTTTGATGTTTGATTAACGTGAGCACGTCACCCTTGTGGGATGATACCTAATAAGGGTTCATGGAAATAATCTTATAGGAAGATACTCTCTTTGCCCCTTTCGTTAACTCGACAGTTTGCACTCAGTATTCCACTAGGTTTCATAACCTTATCGCCCACATTGTGATCCTCTGCCATCGAATCTTCTATTCAATACATTAAATTACATCACTAGCTTTCTTTCGAAATACTCAATCGCATAATCCTTTTCAATTCTTTCAAATTCCCAAAATATCTTAATCATTATTGATTTGCATATTCATAGATATATCCAAACATGTTTCTGTGCAAACAGTGTCTCCAAACTTTCAAAATAATACCCAGTTACAACAATTTTCAAGTCATCAAACACAATGCAGCCCAAGAGGTTCTACTGTCCCCAAGTACACAAAATCACTTTACACTATTTCAACGGATTGCATCATAACCTTTATTGGGACATTTCATTATCATTATTATTTACAAAATCTCCAAATCCCGTATATATATATATATCTCTTACAACTTCACATTTTATCATCACTTCTATTGCCATCAAGTCTTCCAATGCCTTGCTCTAATACTAATTCACTTACAATTCATTTGATCATGCTAAGATTCACTTTTATAGAACTTTCGTGATATACAAGATTTCCTCAATTAAGCATAATATTCTTCTCCACTTTTCAAATACATCATTCATATCATTAATGATCATAGGCACTATCCAATCTAAACATAATTGAGACACTTTACTCTTCAGTAGTATAGTACTATCAAGGGTATTGTTATCTCTGATAATTACAACCCTAAACTCCTTATACTCATAAGTGATTCTCATAACTCTTTAAACATCTGATTTCCCTAATAAGGAAAAATTCTCTTATAACTTTCTCAATTTCATAAAAACATGCTCTGACATATGTTCCTTTTTACTAGTCTCTCCACATACTTCAATTTATTGCCATCATTACAAACTGGGTTGATAACACATTCATCAATAGTCACTTATCCTATACGAACATACTTACACAAATATTCAGGAACCGATATTCTTCTTATTTTAGCAATTAATGTCTCTTTAGTGTTCAAAGATCCTAATACGCAATCGAATTCTTTACATCAACATAACGCATACCTTTTCAGTAACATTTTCTATCTCTTACACTAGAGTCTCCGCTAGGATTAGGACTCCCAAAAATGACTTTTAACTCATTTCAAATCAGTCTCAGGATTGTTCTTTCATTGCTAATTCTCTCAATTGGATCATCTGATCGATTTAATCCAATTTAGGGAAATTCTCCTTTGAAAGAAGATTTCTTACTACTTGCATTGATACCGTTCATGGAATTCCTAAACATCAACAGTCATCACATTTCTTATCAGCCATTCTCAATGCCTTAGAAAATCAATTTTAACTATAACTAATAAGATTCCATGTAGATCACTTTATGCCATAACTTATATACTCAAAACATCCTTTTTAATAACATTCAGTGAAGCGTATACCATTAAAATCATTTCATCTTATCGAGAGACAGATGTAGGACAACTCACCAATTAGTCACTTATGCTAAGGATACCTCAATCTCATTTGATTTTTGTCAACACTTCCCTTTTTGCACCTGTCATCGATCGTGAGGATTATGCCCTGATCATGTTCTTAACATATAAAAATCTCGATTCATTCTCAATTGATCTCTATAAACACTTTCATTTCTTATTCTAACTCAAATTGAACTTTAAACTATCAGGACAATGACTAACAATTATCCATTAACTCATCGATTGCTTCCAATATCATCCCCACACATATGATACATATAAACTTAATAATTTCACTGGCCATGGTATTCCCATTATCAGGTGTGCGTTCACATAGGTGAATCAGCTGAACCTTAACAACTTTTTCGTCTACCACTATCATTATCTTACATTTCAATTCCTCATTATTTTATCATACCCATGTATATTCACAATCAAATCAATATCATAGATGTACAATCATTCTTGATTTCCCCCTTAACATAATTTGACTCAAAGTCCTAAATCCTTATTCATAATTCTCGTCACGGTAATCAAACCCAATTATAACTTCTCCAGATCATAGAACATTTTATCTTCATCCACCTTATTTATACACTTTCAATCTTGCCATTTCTAAACCTATCGCTATTTTTCCTCTATTAATCCTTAAGTCTATATTCACATCTATCCCACATGCAAGGATATACCTCGGTATAACACTGATGTCGTAATTCGTAATATATCCACCACTACCAATACACTTAATCTTCTTTTATCAAAGCAAGCTATACACTTTTTCTTATCCCATGCTATCCACAGCTTCCACTTATCACATTCTAACATATCATCATTTCTCCCACTATTTCTAACCACTTAAGCAATTGGGACATGCTCATGCAGGTAACTCATATGCTAGACTGGGGATCAGTTGCCACTGTCTGCCGTGACATGACTTAAATGCATGTAACTTAACACAAATTTCAGAATGCCCATGTACAATCGTACTTCTGGGCTCTGATACTACAAATGTAGCATCCCACTCCCGCAAGACCCAGACTCAACATCAAGGGTGATATCCGAGCCCGTGCCTCACGAGGGTGGTATGCTAGAGCACTCAACTATAGTCCAAAAATGCAGTAAGACATATTTTTATTTTGGAAATAATCGTATGCGCGAAATTCAATAAACGATTTGGGTCCGCTTTAGTTCGAAATCATTTTCGATCATAACACAATTTCAGTCATAAAAAAGGCACTCAACAGTATTTAACACTTTCAGTGATCACATTTCAAAAATGACATTAGCTAATTGGGACCCACTGAAATAAAAAGCACTATTTTGTGGAAATCGCGGAAATACAAATTTACACAAAAACAGAATAACACTAATGCAGACGTGAACTGATCCCGACCTCAATCTCTGACTTGCATGCAGTAAACATATTCCCGTTTGTCTATTGGGGTACTCTTCAAATCCTAAAAAATAATTGCAATGTTGGGTGAGTTTGCAAACTCAGCGAGAAATCATCATCGATGGTTCACTCAACTCATACATATACAACCAAGTCACATAATAACATACATAGTCATATACAGAAATATCACATGCACTATCATTTCACAAATATATGGCGTTTCGCCTTTCACACAATCCATTTTCAATCATATGTATATGCAATGCACATGTGACACTTCCCATTTTATTACGGTGTTGTGACCGTACGCCTGAACTGTCCCAAAAATGGGCGCATTGAACTGTCCCAAAATGGGCGTATTGAACGGTGAGCCTGAGGCTCTGAAATACGGTGGGCTCGAAGCCCTAATACGTTGAGCTTTAAGCTCTCGGTGGCTGCTCCAGTCACAACTGTCATTATCTGATCATGCCTTTATGCATGGAATGCATATGTCTCAATTCACAGTAGTTACAAAATTACACCCAAATAACACTTCAATAACAAGTTCCCGATACTTCGGACACCTATGGTCCGAAACAAATCATAAGCAAACACACATAAGCCCTCCATTCATCTCCGCATGGTATAAGTGCATAATTTTAAACACATAAGGATTGAGGAACCAACTAGGTTACTCACCAATTTACTTCCGAGCTAATGCCGAGAAGTCTCAGCCACGTCGGAGGATCGACGCTCTACTTGAGCCTCTAAACAATCATAATATAAAAACATTATCAATCGCACAATCGCAATAGTCAACAATGCACATGCAGCGATTAAAAATGCGTACTATACATGTTCATGACATTCCCGGTACTATTCTCGAACGTTCCATCGCAACTCTTTTTCTCTAAAAGATAGAAATTCATAGACACCATAACTCATTTAACTGTGTTCAACACTCCAAAATTTAAACTCCAAGACATGGGGACTATCTTTATATCGAAAACATATTCACTATTCAATTTCCATTCAAATTCGAGAACTTTTGAAATCGGTTTAGAACTTCCCTTCTTATAAATTTGTAGTTCTTAGTCTCTAATTTGCAATCAATCAAGAACAAATTCATTAGGACTTAAACATCAAAACTTATAATTAAGGAACCAAATCACTCCCGAAGAAAGAAGAAGTCCTCGCCACGACGAGAGCCCTAGCATACGCCGCGGCGTATGAGTTGGCGCGCACCATGCCGTGCCCTCTTACGCTAGCCGTGGCGTGGCTAATTCCTGCACGCGCCACGGCGTACGATGCGCAAGTCGCGACGTGCGATGCCAGAATTCGTCCGAAACCTAGATTTTCTTCTTCTTTCAAATTTTAATCCAACTATCCTCCTTCAACCACTCCCAAAACAACTTAATACACTCAAGACAACTTATCCCTAGCCTTTAATTCATCAAATATCAATTATCCCTCAACTCCCAATAACAAAGACAAAATATAGCCATCAATTTATATCATCCGAAGCATTTACCTATCTCAACCATCAATATACTCTAATAGATCCACAAATCAAACTACCTAAAGCAAGAAGAGCAAGAACTTACCTGTTTTATCTTCAAATTTCTCAAAATACTCCAATCCCCTAACTTTAGCAACTCCCACGGTTAACACTCAATCCCTCACCACTCATCATCTTCTCCAACACAAAGCTTAAGGGATAGGTTATAGGTGAAGAAGGAAGCAATTAAGCAAGAAAAAAATGGAAGCAAAGAGCAAGGAAGGAGATCCACGAAGAAGAAGTAGAAAAGAAGAGCAATTTTCTTTCAAAATAGGAGCAAGCATCGTGGAAGGCAAATCCAAAGAGCAAAGGTTTTAATCAAACAATTAATGGGCTAAGGGCATGTTTGGCAAGTGACTAAGGTCACTTGCCACTTGTTCAATCCATAAAGTCTAAATCCAACTTCTTATTATAATTTTCTCCCAAATTCCAATAGCTCTAAGCAATAAATCCTAAAATCATAACTCCAATCTTCTCGTGCCATTGGCCAATCAATTTCAGAACCAGAAATCCAATTTATCAGCCATTTATTCATTTTTTCGGTCCAGACCTATCACTCCGAAAATTCCAGAAAAATTTCTAACAATCTCCATAAATATAAAACACATGATCATACACTCCAATTTGATTTTCAAAGCACAAACTACACAATTATCACAGAATTTCCAATATACACAATTATACCAGGAATATGTCATACATGCATGTATACTCATATGCTTGTGCAACAATGTTCATTTATCAATAAATATAGAGGCTAAATAATGCATGAACATGTCAAAATACGAATGCACAAGCCTAACCCATACCAAATTACCACTATACCCATCCCATCGGTGACGGGATATTACATAATAACTTAAAGCAAATACCTAGAAATAGTAAAGATTGTAGAGAAGTTAAAAATGAACCCGAGTTCTGAGTTTGAATTGAGAAATAATACATTGTGGTTGAATTAGAGATTATATGTACCAGATGTTGATAGTTTGAGAAAGGAAATTTTGGAGGAAGCACACATAGCAGCCTATGCTATGCATCCTAGTACTACTAAGATGTACAGTACTCTGAAACGACATTTTTGGTGGCTAGGGATGAAGAAACAAGTGGTTGAGTATATTGCCAGGTGTTTGACATGCTTACAAGTTAAGGCAGAGCATCAGGCACCAGTTGGAAAATTGCAGTCATTACCTATTCTAGAGTGGAAATGAGAGAGGATTACAATGGATTTTATTATGAGTTTGCCGAGAACTTCAAGATAGCATAATGCCATATGGGTCATTATTGACAAATTAATGAATATTTAAGAGAATAACACACTAGATCAATTAGCTAAGAGATACGTAAATGAGATAGTGACGTTACATGGGTCCAAGTGTCTATTGTATTAGATCAAGATCCTAGATTTTGGGGCAGCCTACAAATAGAATTAGATATAAAGTTAAATTTTAGTATAGTGTTCCATCCTTAGACAAATGAACAGAGTGAGAGGACTATTCAGATTATTGAAGATATGCTTAGGACTTTTGTTTTAAAGTTTCAAGGAGCATAGGATGAGCATGTAGCTCTCATTGAATTTGCATACAATAATCATTACCATAATAGTATTGGTATGGATCCATATGAGGCATTATATGACAAAAAGTTTCGAGCACCTTTGTACTGGGATGCAGAAGGGGGATTGTTGAATGTCTAGAGTTGATTCAAGATATCGTTGATAAGGTAAAATTGATCAGTAGTAGGATTAAGGGGGCTCAAGATAGGCATATGTACATCAGCACCGAAGAGATATGAAGTACCAAGTAGGAGACAAGGTATTTTTAAGAGTGTCGCCCTGATGAGGAGTGCTAAGGTTCAATAAAATGAGAAAGTTAAGCCTTAGATATATCGGTCTTTATGAGATTATTGAGAGAGTTGGACTATTGGCTTACAAATTAGCATTACTACTAGAAATATCTCATATTCATAATGTATTTCATATTAATAGGCTCAAGAGATATTAGTCAAATCCAACGCATATATTACCCACACAGGAAGTTGAGATTGAAACAAATTTGAGTTATGTATAGGAACCGGTTAAAATAGTTGAATATCAAACTAAGCAATTAAGAAACTGAGTAATTCCTTTGGTTAAAGTCTTTTAGTGTTGGGACCCGATCCAGAAACCGGACCCCAACCGGAAAACAAAACGGAAAACAATAGCGAAAGCGAAACTAAGCGACGGAGACGCGATCAAACGCGTGCGAAAACAACTAAACGAAAGAATCGAATCCGGAAAACATAAGGCGAAAAACCAAGTAGCGGAACGAATCGCACAGCGAAAACAAACGGATCTCAAAACGAACTGAACCAATTTCCGACATCCGAGAACTCAAATTCTAAACGAAAACAACAGGGTCGTGTTGCAGACCTTAGACTAAAACAAATTCGAATTCCGGTATAATTTTTTTTTCAATCTTTCTTTTTCATTTCTTTCATCTTTAATCAACCTTATACAATCAAAACAGAATAATTCATCCTCGTGCAAATCTCAAATCATCATCTTATACAAACATACACATCCCAAAATTTTATCCATATACCAAAATTCTTATCTCATTTATAACAAAACCTATTCTACTTCTTACTTTGCCATAACCCGATTTTATCGAAAATCGGGCAGCATAACGGCTGTATTTTGTACAGCCCAAAAATCTGCAAAAGAAATTATACACTTCTATAATTTCCAAACACAACTCAGAATCATCGGACCTCCCGTCCGGAATCCAAAACACCAGCAGAACACACATCTATACCTAACACTTCCATAATTCTTAATCCAATTCATAAATCAATCGACCTTCAATGCACATGACTAATTTAATTATGGTACTTTTTAACGTTTATTTCTTAATTTCAATTATTGTATTTGATGTTAATGTTACGTTATATTAATAATTGTATTAATTAATTAAAAATGCAATTTTGATTGATAGGCACACCAAACATTTGGTTTTGACAAATTAGGAATTTGTATTTGCAACGAGAAGTGTGGTTATTTTCTTCCATTCTTTGGTGACATGCTTTGTATTTGTAAAAGAGGAAATAACAGTTAGTGAGTAATCGTTTATAACTTTATGTCCAAATGTCATTTTTTGTATATTAGAGGAGTCAAACTGTCAAGCAATGTTAGCTTAAACTACTAATCTTAAACATGTTTTAGTTAGTTTTTGTTTTTATGCTGAAGAGTGGAGATAGAATGTTATTTTTGAAATGTTGGAGGCTTCTTCGTGTAAGACGATGTAATCTCTCTATTGTATCTTTTTGATTATCAACATTCTCAGATATTTATTGTTGAACGTAGGAAATTTTGAATCTTAGCATTGACTGTGTTTATCAAAAAGCATGCTACTGCTCTATTTATTTGTCGACTTAGCATTGCTATTTTTTCTATGAAAATCATTAGCCAGTTCTGATCTTTAGTGTAGAGATTAAGATTGATGAATTTTTATTTAATACGCTCTTCTCTTCTGTTAAACAAATTTTTTTCTCTTTTTTTTTTTTTTTTTACCATCTATTACATCAACTCTCTTAGCATCTTTAAATAGTAAACAATCATCAAAATCATTCCAGGAAAAACAAGCAAAACAATTTCTCCGTTGTCTAGACCATTAAGCACTTTTGAGACGGAATCGGTGGAGTAAATATAAGTAATCTACTGCTCTGTCAGTATTGTCTAACTAAAGAGCAAAAAATTGAAGTTTCTTTTCATTGTCACGCTTTTATGATTTGACATTGAAACTTTCCATTGTCAACAAGCAAGACAAATTCTCAGTGCCGTCTATTTGGCTTCTCCTAAGGTTTTCGAAAATTCTTGGAGGTGGGTTAAACTGTTATGAAATTGAACAAAAATTGTCTAATTTGTAGTTAATGTTAAAGTTTGTTGTGAAGTTAGTAAAGACAACGAAGAACATCTGATCGGAGGGCTCGATTGTTTACATTTGAAACTATTACGATCCGCTTGAAAAAGATTTAGGTTTTATGCTGGATGGGCTGAGTTGATCGTGAGAGTGTTAAAGTTTGAACCTTTTCGACTAGAACTTAGCCCTAGGTAAGAGGGCACTAGCGAGAATGAAGAAAGTGGCAGTGAGGAAGATAGGTGGATTGAGAGAGAGAAGATATAGTTAATGGAAAACAAGATCGCAAAAGATAAAGAAGATAGAGAGAGAGTAGATAAAGTCAATGAAGAACAAGAACTCAAAAGACAACATCTTACGTTAAGTGGCTTGGTTTGAATTGAAGTTTAGCCACTTAATTTAAACAGTAAATACTCAACCGAATATCGGCTGGGAATATTTTGTTTTAAAAGAACTTTCAATCAGTTGAAATTTTGTAGGTATAACGATAACATTTTTCTGTTGGACAGAATTAAGCAGAATAAGATTAGACAGTGACGTAAACTCCAATGTAAACTTGGCAGATTTAACATTTTACTTTTTCAATATTAAAATGGCAGCATTTTTAGTTTCCACGAAGAAAACTCTGGTTGACATCTTACCGTATGGTAAAAGAAAGAGGAAACTCACCGAGTCAAAAACCACACGTAAAGTACGGATACACCATTCGCACGCACCCACGGGATCAAAATCCGGCGGTCAGGATTACATCAACATTTAACCGCGAAGAAAGAGCAAGAAAAAACACAAATAAAACCAATTTGATCAAAAAAAGCGGAAAAACCTTGAGAAACTGACACATGTCAGTCGCCCCACTCACATCTCCCGCGCTTCGCTCTCCTAAAAGTGGCAACAAATTCACCGTTGCCCCTTTACTTACTCGCTCTCCCTTTCTCTCAATAGCTCTTTTTATTTTCTTTTTCTAATCTCTCTCTCTCTCGTTGAAGCGCCTCTCTCTCTTCTCTTGGTGGATCGAACTTCCCAAAATCAGGAGATATAAAAAAACGTACTTTTTTTTTGTCAAAATCCCCCAAAAAGTCCCGTTCTCTCTTTTCTTTTTCCTTTCAACTCTCTCCCTCTCTCTCCTTTGTTTCGGTTATATAGTTTCAGGTCTTCGGATTTGCTCCTTGTCTTGGTAGTTTGTTTCTACTTCTGTTAATCGAGGGTTTTCGACGCCGAGAGACTTTGTGGCGATTTCGGTCGATTGAATCTTGGGTCAAGAATTAGGGTCTCAACTGGGGTTTGTTACCGTTTCTTCAATTCGATTCTATTTGTTGCTAATTCAGGTTCCTTCCCCCACCCCCCCCCTTTTTTTTTTCTTTTAATTGTTCTCTGGCTCTGTCTCTTGGATTGTTCTCTATTCTTCAATTCATGTAGTTGAAAACCCTACTTCTTAAAAAAAAAAGGGAAAAAAAACACAAGTGATTAGTTGATTCTTTTATTTTCTATTGGTAATCTAGTACTCACTACGTCGTTTATATTTGTAATAGCTAATTTAGGGTTCTTGGAGCAAGAAACTCTATGAAATTTTTGGTTGCGTTGTTTTAGTTTGCTACCCGAAATTGAGGGTTTCCTTGTCAGATCTCTCTCGTCGCCCCTTTCCTCGTTTTTCTTTCTTGTCCACCTTTCTTATTCCTTTTTGGGTTTTTTTTTTCTTTTTTAGGGTTAAATCTCCAATCTTTAGCCTTTTGTTTCTCTCTCATTTTGGGTTTTGCATATTGTATTGTTTTGTGTAAAAAAGATATTGGGCTTTGGAGTTTAGATATAATGGCCTTGAATTTTTCGCATCGACCTGTATTTGCACCGCATCTGCCAGAAGATAATCTGGTTGCTCCAATGAGGATTACGAATGGGTATCTTGTTGAGGGTATACCAGAAAGGGTTGACGATTGTTTCGACTATGGTAGAGAGAGGAGCGAAAGGTGTGGCTCACAGGACTCGGTGCATAAGGATATTATTGATCTTTTGCCATCGGATCCGTTTGGTATGGATATCACTTCCACATTTACTGCAATTACTGGTTGGCTTGGGGATTTTGAGGTGGATTACGGTGGTTATGGAAGGGATCAAGTTGCCACAAATGATGGGAATTGCCAGTTCTTTGCTGGGTTGAATTTCTTTTGGAATAATGCAGTGAGGTTCAAAGCATTCCCTGGCCACATCGGATTTGATCATAAACAAACTTTTGTGGGCGGATTTACTGGTGACTGTGGAGAAGATAATGGAGGAGGTTCATCTGGCAATTCTGGTCTTAGATGTCCGTGTGATATGGATATGGATATGGACATGGATATGGAAGATGTTTTGAGTTTGGGGACTGAAATCATGGACGACAAAAATTTTGATCTTTTGAATGTGAGAAGTGAAGGGTTTCATGAGGTTTCTGGCTTCTGTTCTGATGAAGATGGAGAAGCTCCTCATACAGCGTTTGGCTTTGCCCTGGGTTTCCTGGGTGTGCGGGATCTTTTGGTTGTTGAAACAGTTTGCAAATCACTACGTACTACGGTTCGAAGTGATTCACTTTTATGGAGAAGTATTCACATAGACCAACCATTGAATGAGAAGATTACTGATGATGTTCTTTTGCAACTAACGAATAGGGCTCAGGGTAACCTCCAGTGCCTGAGCCTGGTTGAGTGTCCTAGGATCACTGATGATGGATTGAAGCGTGTGCTTGAAGGTAACCCAAGACTAACCAAGGTGAGTTTTCCTTGACTTTCATCATTTTAGTTCCAAAAGTTTTATTTGTAGTTTTGAATCTTTGAAAATCAGGTTGCTTGCTTTGCAATGCTTGATTCTCCAGATGATGTTGGATCATTGTGAGGATCATTGTGATTTAGAAGTTAACATGTCTTCTAGCAAGCCTTATTTTTCTGGTGCATGTGCATATTCGGTCTTCTTTTGATGTGATTCCCATTTTGATGTTGCCCCTATACTATTATCAACATTGTTTTCTTAAGCCTAGTGTTGAATAATATTGCTGTAGATGAGAGTAACTTGTGAATGAACATTTTGTCTCGTAGGTTCATATACTATTAACTGCTTCAGGAATAAGATGTCCACAAAGTGGACAGTTTCTTAGCATGTTTTATGGATGTTAGGCACTTACCATGCTTGTGGTTTCTTTGTTTGTTTGTTCCAAAACACTAGTCTAAAATCAAGAGAGCAGTTAAAAGGGGAACAAACTTACCGATGTATGTGATTTTCTTTTCTTTTAAGCATCTTCCTGTTGGTTAGTGGGCAAAGATTGGAACTAGAAACAGAAGAGGGGCATGATCTAAGGGCTGAACAGGCATAGCCCTGTTTTCCTTTAATGATAAATACAATCGTTGTGCTAGGGCCCTGCCAACCTTTAGTGACATTGCTTTCTTTTTCTTAAATTGAAAATTGTGCATTGCTGTATATTTGTTTTTACAAGATACAACCTTTTCTTCCTTTTTGCAGCTGAGTGTACCTGGATGTACAAGACTCAGCATTGAGGGGATTGTGAGCAGCTTGAAGGCATTTAAGATTGTGGCTATACAGGGTATAAAGCATTTAAGGATTGGGGGACTATATGGTGTAACTGAGAAACATTTTGAAGAGTTGAAGTGTTTGCTGGGGATAGATAACCAGGTACCCCAGAATGCACGCAAGCCACTTTTTTATCACAGAGGTAACTTTTATCTGTCTTGTGAGGATGACCGTCCAATAGATATTGAAATGTGCCCGAGATGCCAAAACCTGAGGCTAGTCTATGATTGCCCCGCTAATACATGTCAGGGAAAAGAACATCCAAGTCAGGTGTGCAGGGCTTGCACTCTTTGCATAGCAAGGTGTGTTCAGTGTGGCCGTTGTATCAATGATAGTGAATATGAGGAAACATTCTGTTTGGAGTTGCTTTGTTCTGATTGTTGGAAGCACCTTCAAAAATGCCAAGAGAAGCAGGACAGGAAGATCGACGCACCCAAATTCACCACTCTTAATGAGTTTAACTGCAACATCCATATTCATGGCTAGAGACAGTTGTTTGCATGCCCTTTGGTTTATACCATTGTTCAGAAGAGCATAACTGGTCAAATTAGAATCTAACAAGAGCATGTGGGGGGCAATCACGGCCCTGCTGTCTTTTTTTTGCTTTCTGAGTCTGCTGTTTGTCTTGGGCGTTGCTGGATGTTAGTTGGCCTGGGTGCATTTGCGATCTGCTGTGCCTGAGATCATGGTTTTGTGTAGGAAAAATAGTGAAAAAAAGAAGAGATGAGATAAACTAAAAAAAGAAATAAAAGGAAAATAACAGGTAGCAGATGAGCAAGGGCTTGAGTTCTTTCACTACCTCTCCACAAAATTGTCACCGAAGCTCATCACCTGATCTTATTTGACATGTCGGAATAAGCGCCAAGGATGGACTTAGGTGTTTCTGTTGTCCCAAGTGGAGTGTACGTTCTTGAACATTGGGAAATGACTCTCCGGTTATATATGAGATCAGTCATTGTTCTAATCAAGTGGATAATTTCTGCATCAAAGTTGGAGACTGATTTATTCACTTTTTCACAGAAAGTACATTGTTTTGTCGTGTTGCCTGAGCAGTGAGTTCTCACTCCCCTAACGGCATCCCATGAGGGAGATCCTGCTGTTTAACCATTATTGTTCTGCAGTGCATGTCTTGGGTGGAGCTCCTGTGTTTTCTTAGAGCTCTCTGATATGAGCTAAAAAAGTTTAAAATCTACAGACTTCGAGTGCCGATGTATTGTAGTTCCTGTTATGGCCACTGTCATGTGGCTTCTAGTTTACTTATGTGTAAGGAACTGTGTTTTTTTTCTTTTACCTACCACGATTGTTGTGTAGCATGCTTTGACAGCTCTAGTCTTCATGTTCCTTTCTTAACGATAAGGAGCCTAGGACTTGAGCACTTGTACTTCCTACTAAATAAAAGGATGAATAAATTTAACTAATAACGTTAATTTGCCCCTACTGCTATATAACTATGTAGCCAAAAATTGGTAGGATTATCCATGAGCACTCGAGAGTAGCATGTGATTAGGGTACCGGAAAGAACGCCATGGAATTATCAATAACGATGTACTGGAAGAAAGAAGAAACTGAAGGTGTCCTGGTTGGAGTAATGATATGCAATGGTGTTAAGGCCTCGGGTTTTGGAACAGAACGCCATGGAATTATCAATAATGACGGACTGGAAAGAAACAAAAAGAAAACATTTACAAATGACCGGGTTGAGGAGTCGATATAAGACACGAAAGTTTTAAGTCCTCTGGTTTTTTGGATTTTTGTTAGTACTCTTCTCTGCTGAGAAAATGTCATCTGTTCTTTTTAATGGGTTGAGAAGTTGTTGAGGAGGCAAGACTGCTGGCAGTAGAACTTGGGCTAGAGCCTAAACGTTTTGTATTGACACTAAATAGTTTTAACATTCCATGGTTGTTTCCTTTTTTCTTTGAAAAATGTCGTGGTAGTTTCTTACTAAACCTCAGCGGCGGACACAACTACGACATTTGCAAGGACTGCGTGAAAGAATGCTCTTCTTGAATGTGATCATCCTTGGAACATTTCAGTCGTGAAAATATACATCCAAACAAAGTGGCAGAACAGGAATATAATAATGATTGATTTTCGCATACTCGCTATTAGTCTTGGTCCAAGTTAATCAGTGCATATAATCCTCTCTTTTATAAGGAAGCAATTTTACTATAGATGTTAAAACCGGCCCGGCCTGTCTTCCTATAGATTGTTACTTAGACATTGTTTTTGAAAATTTCTTAAAAAATATATGACAAGTCGGATTGTCCAGACCCACTTATAACCTATCAAGTTACGAGTCGACCCATTCCAACACATAAAGTAACAGGCCAAGCCAGAAACAACCTGAATCCAACACGACCCATTGATATTTCTGAATTTTACTGATTATTCCGAGCCTAATCCTCGTGAATTAGTCTTGGTATTATATTAAGTATGTAGATAAGCATTTCAGACACCCGACGTGAACATGTCTAAAGGCATACGAGAATGTGCCGTTAAAAAAATAGTTTAATTCAAGAGTACACTTCGATACAGTGCTTCAACGGTTTAACATCTTAATTTAGCCCCTCGCCTGTGTAACCTTCCGTTGAAAAGACGAAGCAGCAATAGGCTTAGCACACGCTCTGTGATTCATGATTTCTGTGGTTTCTTACGAAGATCTTTCATCCATTTCAAGCTCAACAATTTATTTCCAAGGCCGCTCTTACTTGCATCCTTTCCCTTCTTCTTGTCCTTGTCGTTTCGTTGTGGAAGAGGATCAGGTGTGTCGTAGTCCCATTGATCTGCCCACGACAAACCTGAATCCATCTTTTCTTCTGCTAGTTTCTCCTATGTCGATGCTTCTGCATTTAACCTTTGAGAAAAAGGTTAGTAACTATTTAGTTATTTTAAATGAAAAATGTTTGCTATTCTAGGTGAACATTCTCTTTTTCATCTCACCTGTCATATGCCCGAGTTTAATCAATCAAAAGATAAGTTCGGTACAATGTTTGCCATTGTTAGCAGCAGTTGTTGATTATTTTAGCCAATGTTCTCCTAATTACTTTAGGATGTAGGCAATCTCTTTAAAAAGTCTAATGGAGATTTCAAACCAATTTTAAAATAGCAATAGTAGAGGTTGCAATAAGCATCGCTTCTTTTAGTTTGCACAAAAGCTTGGGAAGCTTCGTCTATCCATTGAATAAATTTTTTTGTAATGCTGTTATCAATGGGCTACAATGATGCCGTAGTCATTGATAAACTTTCTATAATAACCTATGAAGCTTAGAAATTCGCAGAATCCTTTTTAAGTGCTTGGTTTTGGCCAATCTGACATGACTATAATATTTCTTCAGTTAATGGCATCACTTTCCTCTGTTATTAGATTGCTTCAACCAAGGAAGCATCTAGATTTCATCATCCAAATGGCAAGAAGCAATTCCCACCTTCTCCTTTTGTATCACTTTTTGATGGCAAAAATACAAGTCAGAATGAGTTGACCATGCCAAGGAGTCTTGTTTCCCATTATAAATTGGGGAATCCACCTGTAGGAATCTTGGATGGGTTATTGTCAATGGTCTACACCATTAGAGCTTCTTCTCTCAAGATTTGGTTGACATTGCTAACTTATCTCCTTCTAAACGAGCAACAGTAAGGTCACGGGATAACTCCACTATCTAACTGATAAGCTACTCCTATTCAGCTCTCTCTCTCTCTCTTTGTTTATCCTCCTGATACATCTTCAAAAAGGCTTCGAACTGTGATTATAAACTATTAGAAGAGTCACCCATCATACCAAATTGTTAAAGTCCCATTTTTGTGATCGAGTTATAGGGTGAGAAACTAAGAAATTAGCTTGTAATTTCTGTAATAAATGTTGCTTAAAGGATTTTAGGCCTTGACAACCTATGGTGAAATTTGTTACGGGATTATTTAACAGAACCCTAGGATCTTAAAAAAGTAAATGTTTAGGAAAAGAAACTTTTTGTTTCATATGATTCCAACTTTATGTGTATGCAGGAAGAAAAATAAAGTTACTTCCTTTATCCACCATTCCGTTACAATAAGTTCAACAATATGTCCACCAACTACTTTCCCACTACTAACTTAGAAATATAACTAATAAAACTACTAACAACAATATGATTTTGACCAAATCAATAACAAACATATCCCAATTAAAATCTAAACACTATAAGTCACTCTAATCAAGCATGAATCATCCTTCTTTTGTCATATCTTCAGTAGAATTTTTCTGTTGGATAATGGCTCGTAACATGTGTCTTTCGCTTTAATTAAATATCAAATAGGTTCATTCGTCAACATACATATACAAGGCTTTACTAACTATATTTGGAATCTCAACTACTAATTCTTAGCCCATTATTTCTTAATAGTAAGTTGGGAGAAGATGTTTTTAATTTCTCATTAATTCTTTCAACTACATTTATTCATTCCCCTCATTGCTTTTCACTTGATGCCAAATTTAATGAGCCTCATCCTACATCTTCCCCTAAAGCTGACTCTACAACTTTACTTAGAAGAACCATAAGTAGAAGTTGCTTAATGTTTAGAGGGTTTTAACCGTCAAAATAGGACATAGAACAGATAGAAGAAAACAATAGTTCTCATGAGATCATAGTCAAAGAAGTGCAATGGGAAGAGTGAAATAAAAGAGGGAAGAAACTAGCAAGAGGAATGGATCACCTTTGTAAGCATTTTGTTTCTACGAATAATAAAATTCATCGTGGTCCACAATCTCCCTAGACAACATCTCGGACTTACTAACTAACTTCATATTCTTGAAGACTGCAAGCCCTGTTTGCTTATAAGCAGATGCTGTCTTATATAAATTAGCTTCTTTTTATTTCTTGAGTAACAGAGCTTCTATTATAGTAATCATATTTTCCACCAAAATTCTTTTAGAAGTCCATGTATTAGCTCATAATAACTATGATTCCTTTGTATATGAAATATTATGCTTCCATCGACTATTATATCCAATTAACTTTGCACTTGGGGCAAATAATGGACATGCATAATTGACCAAGGAAGACCAATCTCTACCTTCCCTTTATTATAGGGCCATTTGACTTCGAATATTCCTCCTCTAGGAAAACAACCAATAGGACCGTCAGGTGAACAACTAAGCGAATCACATTGCTCTTCAAAATAAATGGTAAATCCAAATGAGCTCACCTCATGACTAATAATGGTCTAATGCTGATCTATAGCAATTGTTTTGTAGATTATACCCTATTGTAGAAGGAATCTCTCAAAAATTCAGACATGAAGAAGGTGTCTTGATCATACATGCAGTGCCATGCAATGACGTAAAGAATCTGTTTTAAAGAATTCAAGAAGAGTTAGTTGAATTAGTTGTTAGATGGCAGTTAGGAAAAATTGAGATGTTATAAATGCTGTGAATTCACAGAAGATATATACATTACATTGTTCTTTGATATTGAATAAAATCTGAAGAAATCTCAATGTGTTATTGACTCCTTAAAACTTACTCTGCTTGCCCATGTTTTACTATGCTTTCTCTCTCTAAACTTCATCCTCCAAAAGTCCAGTAGTAAAGTCTTTAGTTTTGTGTATGATAGATAGGTAAACCAACAAAGTGGTATCAGAGCTAGATTCTTAAAGGATCTGTGAGGGTATAAGCAAGGATCTTGGCTTGAAAAGATTAACTCTTTCCTGTTTAAGCTGTGACTACAAGAGAGGAGTACTCAGAGATGGTTGAGAGCCCAACTCAGAGTTTGTAGCCTGCAATCTTCAATAGAGAAGGATATCAGTTCTGGGTAATCAAGATGGAAGCATACCTTCAAGGACAGGATCTTTGAGGGCCTATTGATGAAGACTACGAGGTCGAGGTTTCAACTGAAGATGCACCGATTGCTCAGCTAAGATGGTTAAGGGACAGGGTGACGAAGAAGGCTCGAGCTAAATCTTGCTTATACCAATCAGTAGCACTTTCAATTTTCACTCGGATCATGGGTCTTGGCTCTGCAAAGGAGATTTGGGATTTCTTGAAGAGTGAATATGAGGGTGACGAGAAAGTGAAAAATATGAAAGTATTGAATCTGTTGAGAGAATTTGACAGAATGCAGATGAAGGAAGATGAATCAGTTAAGACCTATAGTGAGAGACTGATATAACTTTCAAATCAAGTCAGGCTCTTAGGACTCGAGTTTAAAGATCAAAGATTAGTTTAGAAGCTGGTGTCGGTGTCTGAAAATTATGAAGGCACTATTGTCTCTCTTGAAAACTCTAAAGATATTGGACAGATTAAGCTTGCGGAAGTAGTGAGCGCCTTGCAGGATCAAGAACAAAGGTATTTGATGAGAAAGACTGAAGTAGCTGAAGGAGCGTATAGGGCTTTTGCCAAGGCTAAAAGTCAAGAAAAATCCAAGAAGAAGAAAAGAGCTAAAGGTGGAACAAATTCTCAGAGCTCTCAGACATAGCAAAAGTTTGTTGGCAAAAATGCAGGAGGAGACAAGGCGAACAAGTATAATCCTTGCCCTCACTGTGGTAAGTCGAATCATCTTGCTTTTAGCTGCTGGAAGAGGTCAGACGTCGAATGTAGAAGGTGTCATCAGAAAGGGCACATGGAGGTAATTTCCAAGAAGCAAGTCACTCAAGCTGCAGCAAACGTACAAGTCACTGAAGAAGAAGAAGAGCAGGTTTTCCTAGTCACTGGCGAGCATCCGAGTATAAGGGAAAGGTGAAGTTGAAATTTTCACCAAGAATGGTGTCAAGATTATTTCTAACGTTCTTTATGTGCCCAAGATTCAACATAATCTCTTAAGTGTAGCTCATTTGATCGAAAGAGGTATGTTTGTTCACTTTGAATCCAATGTTTGCAAAGTTTTGGACAGAGTTAGTTAGGAAATTCTGAGCACCCGAATGAAGAACAAGAGCTTCTCCATGAGACCTGAAGAAATGCAACAGGAGGCACTTGTGAGTGACACCATCGTGTCGGATCTTTGGCATCGAAGACTCAAACACTATCATATGAAGGGATTGGAAGCAATGAAGAAGAAAAACATGGTCGATGACCTACCATCAATCCCATATGATCACGTAAAATGTAAGGTTTGTATGATGGGTAAGCAAACACGTACACCTTTCTTGAAATCAAACTGGAGGGCTGAACAGAAACTTCAGTTACTACCTATGGATGTATGCGGTCCTATGCCAGTAGCATCCTTGAATGGGAGTAGATACTTCTTGTTGATTATAGGGAAAAAGGAAGAGGAGGATTAGAGCTTCCATTAGAGCCAACAATCTCACTATTTGGTAAAAATTCAAGGTAAGATTATACTTAATCTTTTAGATTTTTGAAAGGGTCTTAGTTCATAAAACTTAAGAAATGTATGGGTTAAGAACTCTAGGATCAATTTTAGTGAATATATCTTGTGGGTTCCCAAATCAGCATCCTGAGCCTGCAATACCCTAGCTTTTTCCTTCAACATCGGCCTCAC
>JANZLK020000014.1:921627-932405 GCA_026937615.2 Erythroxylum glaucum
GGAAGCAGGGTATTGTTTGTAGTAAAAATATTATTATTGTTTTTAACCGAAAATGTTAGTTATTTTTAAGGTACTATAGTAATTTTTGTACATAACAATGATATTAAATGTACCAAGTCTTGTTATAGTTTGTATTGAATATATTTCCACAAAGTCATTATATTCCTATTTAAATGTGTAGGTATTAGTTATTTATAATGAGTGATAATATTTTTTATTGGTAGACATAGGATCACATAAATAGAGTACTATTATAGTTTGCCCTAAACTTGGATATTCTTTGTATTTAAATATGGTATTCTCATTTTTATTAAAGTTGTTATTTATTTTTAATATATTATGGTATTTTTGTACATAACAGTAGTATTAAATGTATTGAGTCCTGAAATAGTGTATGGTAAGTGTCAAACGATGCAGTTAAACAAGATACAAGAGCCCACTAAGCTAGAATCAAAACTGATTAAGCCTAAAGCACCAACTTGAGATCCAGTTTGAAAAGTCTAGACGGCCTGACAAGTTAGCCGAATGATGTTGTTTTGGATAGGTTTAAACTTAAAATTAAAACAATAGTGAGAATTTAACCTAATTGGCATTGCATTGAGCTCAAACCAGGCCGAAGGCGGTAAGCCTTCGTCTCCAGTTAAAGGACCAACTGGGTTGTCAATCACGAGGTAGCGAATCAGACGGCTGTAGTTAACTAGTGCTTGTAGAATTGACGTTCTGGACCTTCTACCGGACTTGGCTTTCTTTTCAGTTTCCAGTATTTGATTATTCTATTCGGAGTCTGCCTATTTCGAAAGTAACTAAGAAGGAAGATGCCTAAAAGAAGAAAGAAAGAATAAGAAGTAGGGTACTGGATTTTTTCTTTGCTTTTTTGATCCCATTTTTCCGTTCCCCTCAATCAAGACCAACCACCTTCGATCTCCAATGTCTGTTCTAAATTTCGAATTCCCTTCCCTTCAGGTGTTTTCTTCAATGATATACCCATAACCAAAGTCTCTTTACTTAAGCTAATGGCGGATAACCATGTTCAACCGGACCAGTCATCTACTGCTCAGACCCCTCTTCTCAATTCGACTCAGAATCAAAACCATCAACGACCACCACGCTCACAAGAGCGAGTGAAGGACGATGTTGATCTTGATGGAGTCCTTCAAAAGCTTGAAGCTTTTCTAACATTTCTGGGTTTTAATCAATCTTCTATTTTGAGGTCTTTGCTATCGTGGGTAGCATTTTTTTTGGTTGGTCTGCTACTTCCTATTGGTATGCTAGAGCTCTCCAGTTGTTCAGACTGTGAAATGTATCAGATTAAGGATTTCGAGCTGGATATCGTAGCATTGCAGGCGTGTTTAGCGGCTGTTTCCTTGTTTTGTCTGTCACTTAATCTACGCAAGTATGGTGTCAGAAGGTTTCTACTAGCTGATAGATATAGTAGCCGTATGACTCATTCTAGTGGCCAATACGTTCAGCAAATTAAGGTTAGAGACTTGTCATTTTGCTATCTTCAATTAAGTGCATGTCCCTTAATGTCGTGTGATGAGTTGGTCAAGTGGATGTGAGGTTTGAGTTAGTAACTCTGCTTTATTCCCCTATGAAATTGATTGCCAATCTGTGAATAAGCTAAGTTTCTGGTTACATTGCATTTAACAACCCATATCCATAGTCTGTGTTGGAGTTTGAAGCCCAAATCCAAACTCGTAGATTGGAATTTTGATTTATCTTTGTAATCTACTCTAGTATATAAACTTTCCTTATTCATCCATGTTATCTGCTTGCCAAAGCTGCAGATACCTTCATTCAGTACTATTTATACCTTGCATGTTCTGTACTTGTAATGTTAGTGGTTTTAACATGACGCAATACTTTTTGTCAGATACTGTAGTCTTCATAAGAAGTTACAATGATACTTATCTGCTGCAGAATGCTATGCGCTTGTTAGTATTCTGGTCGTTCCCATGTTTAATCCTGAAAATTGCTCGTGAGGTTGTTCGGGTCTCATACGTACATCGGGAATCACTCTGGTTGTCTAGCGCTATTTTGTTTGGTTTGGTCATCTCCTGGACCTACGTGAGTACTATATATCTATTGGCCAGTGTTTTGTTTCATCTAATCTGCAACTTGCAAGTTGTTCACTTTGATGACTATGCAAAGCTCTTGGAAAGAGAATCTGATGTGTTGACATTAACGGAGGAGCACATTCGGCTACGATACAATCTATCCAAGATAAGCCACAGGTACCGGATTTTTCTTCTTCTACAGTTCTGTGTCGTGACAACTAGCCAATGTGTGACTCTGTTGCAGACCACTGGTTACAGAGGTATAATTACCATCATAAATGGCGGTGATTTTGCTGTAAGTTCTGCTTGTTCTCTTTTTTTTTTTTCCGAATATCCAAATGAATTGTTATGAATTTTAGACATCTGGTAGCTATTTGGTCTTATTTGAAAGCTTGTTTCAATGGATAATTCTCATTGACTTTGCAGGTCTCCTCAATTGTTCAGGTTGTTGGTGTAATTCTTTGCTTGCATGTTGCTACTAAAATTTCTCATAGAGCCCAAGGCATTGCGTCTTCAGCTAGTAGATGGCATGCATTGGCAACATGCAGCATTGCTGATGCATCTCAACTGAGAGCTTCAAACAGTGGGGGGAACTTGGAATCTACGAATGGTCAAAATTCTCTGCAAATGAGTTATTCTGAAAGTGATATGGAGTCATTGGATTACATATCATTGCCCATAAATACTCACCTGGCATCCCACATGTCCTCGTATCACAGAAGACAAGCCTTTGGTATGAACTAAATCATTGTTCTGTTTTTACCTAGCCGTCAACAGTTCAATTATTGATTTTTCATGCCCTTTTCGTTTGGCATCTCCATGTTAGATGATTGTCACCAGTGAGATTGAAAACCGTTTCAAGACAAGTAAATCAGCTAGTTGACATGTCATATCCCTGATACAATAAACATCAAATAGATTGGAGGCATCTAATGTAGGATGTGTACACGCACACGCCCCACTGATGCTATGTCTCTTCATTTAGTCTTAAAGATAATGTTCATGTGTTCAACTCTCTCTCTTGTGGCTTGATGCATAACTCTTTTTTTGTGTGCCTTTTTAACGTCTTTAAAGCAACGCTTCACTCATTCAGTGTGACTTATATTTGTGTGATTTGGTTATGTGGCGATGTATTTGTGGAACAATCCCAGTGGAATAATCAGATTCATCTCTCTCTCGTTCTCTCTCTCTTAGCTTGTTATATAATTTTTGCCTTGTGCCTTTTGTACTGTCTTTATACAAAATGTTACAATCAATAGAAATAACTTATGTCCATGTAATTTGGTTATGCAGTGATGTATTTGCAAAACAATCCTGGGGGAATTACCATATTTGGCTGGACAATTGATCGAGGACTCCTCAACACCATCTTCTTCATTGAGCTGTCTCTAGTTACTTTTGTGTTGGGGAAGACAATAGTTTTCACTGCCTAGTGACTATTTATATAGGGTTGTTAGACAATTTCTTATACAACACCCTGTTAGGAACTGGATTGATGAACTGGACACCTTAAGGCTCGTCCAGCATGTAACCTCAAGAATTACCACAGGCCCTTCCTTCCAGTATTTTCAGTTTGGAGCCTTCAGTTGATCCCTGTGATATTGAAGCATAGATGCGCATCAGAGCATGGGATAGAGATAGTGTAGTCCGAGAGAGAGATTCCATTTTGTGTTCTAGCAACAAGTGTAATGCTATAACCTATACCGAAGCCTGAACGTGTAATTGTGTCTTAATTCATAAATGTATCTTTAACCAATGTTTAAGTTCGAGTATTGAGAACGGAGTTGTTTTAAAACTCGTAAGGGAGAGCTCTGCTGTCCGAAAAGATCCTACCAGCTCGAATCTGAACTAGTGAGTTATCTATGTGCTACTGAATACCAGTGTTTTAATTAAAAACAAAGCAATGAATCTGCTTTAAGGCAGCTGCCAAACATAAATGTGGGTCTTGGCAAATTATCTTTTATTTAGTTAATATTAGTAAAAGAATTACCTTAACTTTTACTTTCTAGAAATCGGACACCATAAACGACACTTTTTAATGAGTGACCGTTTCTCAAGAGATTGAGACAAACGTGGAACTCGGAAGCCACCATGGACAAGGACAAAAAGAGGCCCATTACGTTCTGCCATCTATATGCAAAGTTCGAAACTCAAGCTCAAAAGAATCCAAGAATGGCGAGCACAAACCACTCAACGTGTAACCATACTTCTTCTTCAATCGGTCTCAAGACTGGCTTCTGTTCTGAAACAGGAATCTACCACAGTCTCAGGCCACAAGTTCCACTCCCTTCACTCACCCTGCCAACCTCTGTCACAGACTTCGCCTTTTCGCTTCTCCATTCCTCAACGATACCGCCACCGTCCACCGCAGCAGTTCTCGACGCCGCCACCTACCAGAGCATTTCCTTTCCCGAACTCATCTTCCGTACAAAAACACTTAGTTTTTCTCTTATTCACCATCTCGGCCTTAAAAAAGGTGACACTGCATTTGTTTTATCACCTAACTCGCTTCAAATTCCAATCCTGTACTTTTCACTCTTCTCTATTGGCGTTGTGGTATCTCCTTCAAACCCAGTAAGCAAAAGTTTTGAAATTTCGCACCAACTTCAGGTTTCGAAACCGGTTATTGCGTTTGTTACGTCAGATAATGCCCATAAAATCACGTCTCTTAAAACAATCATCATTGATTCAATGGAGTTTGAGTCTCTGATGACCACTCAGAGGAGTCATCCTCGTATTGATGAGCGCGAACAATTTAAGGTTTACCCTTCCGATCCTGCGGCGATTCTATACTCGTCCGGGACAACAGGGATGGTCAAAGGAGTGTTGTTGACTCACCAGAATTTCATATCGTCGATAGTCAGTGCTCATGCGCCTAGGGTGGCGAGGAATACGCCGGTGGTGAGTTTGTGTACGGTGCCTTACTTTCATGTATATGGGTTCCTGTACTTGGTGAGATCAGTTTCAATAGGAGTGACGGTTGTGACAATGAAGAGGTTTGAGCTGAGGACGATGTTGAGAGCTATTGAGGAGTTGAGAGTAACCCATGTGGCGGTGGCTCCGCCATTGGTGGTGGCGATGATCAAGGATCGTGTGGTGTTGGAGAGGTACGATTTGAGCTCACTTGAAGTGATGGCTTGCGGCGGGGCTCCGCTTAGGAAGACTGTGATCACTCAGTTCAAGAAACAATTTCCGAAGGTGCAATTGGCTCAGGTAAGAAAATCTTAGATTGTTGGAATTCCAAGTATTGGAGTTATAGTTTGACAGTAGAGTAGATTTCAGTTTGGAACAAATCAATTTTCTCTAAATAACGATGCATTTGATGATTATTCTATTTTTTTTACTTGTGCAATTTCTGGGAGCGACTAACGAAGGTATAGTTGTTGACATTTAGGCATACGGGCTTACTGAATCAACTGCAAGAGTTTTTTCATCAGTTGGTCCTCAAGAAAGCGAAGTAATGGGAGCGATAGGAAAGCTTGCTGCAAACTGTGAGGCAAAGATTGTCGATCCTGATACAGGCAGTTCTCTTCCTCCTGGTAGTCCTGGTGAGGTTTGGCTTAGAGGAGCGTCCATTATGAAAGGTACTGAATAGTCCTTAATTAAATTCGTAAGATTAGTAAACAAGTGACTCAAGGAAAAACTACTTCTTTGTTTCATTATTATTACAGACGAATTGTTAGAGACTAAAACATGTTTGGATTCGAACGGACATGAATTTTATTTGGTCCATTGAAAACCTTTTTCTTTCCTATTGATTTCCGAGGATCTTTGCGAGTTTACCGTAGGTTATGTAGGTGATGAAGAAGCAACTGCAGCAGTTCTGGATTCAGAGGGTTGGTTGAAGACAGGCGACTTGTGCTACATTGACAATGAAGGCTTCCTCTTCTTTGTAGACCGAATAAAGGAACTCATTAAGTACAAAGGTTATCAGGTGCGATGACATTGCACTTCTTGTTAGTTTCATTAGCACAAAATCCATAAGAAATTTGGCTATCGTTCTAATTCATCTCAGTTATTGTCCTCCTTCACAGTCGTGATGAATAAAAATCTGATACTGTGCATGTGTGCTGTTTTCCGTGGTTGTACTAGGTTGCTCCTGCAGAACTTGAGAATCTTCTTCTGTCCCACCCAGACATAGTTGAGGCAGCTATTATTCCGTGAGTAAATCGTTCATTTTTGCATCTTCCTCTGTCAGAGAAGTGATAGGATAGATTTCTTGTTTGAAAGATCAAGATGTAATGTCCCCATAAAGGAATTGACAGGTATCCTGATGAGGAAGCAGGTGAGGTGCCCATGGCTTTTGTAGTACGACAAAGCGGAAGATTCATTGAAGAGTCTCATGTCATGGATTTTGTATCCAAACAGGTGCACACTAGATGTATGAGATTCTACAATAGCTATGATAAACTTCATCGTTGGAAACATCTTATTGTCCTTATGATAATTGTAGGTTGCATCGTATAAGAGAATACGGAAGGTTTGTTTCGTCGGTTCTTTGCCAAAGAATGCCCAAGGCAAGGTGCTAAGGAAGGAGTTAATCAAACTTGCAGTCTCTAGTGCTATCTCCAAGTTATAATCTTCTTGCTGATCTGAATTTTCATGCCTATAGAGGGACGGCTCTCGGTTGCTTTAGGTTGAGTATATATGGTTTTAACACAGTTTCAAGGACGACCGTGCCCATAAAAAGGTGTTGCTGTCGCCAAGAAACGAAGACTGTTGTTACTATTGTTGATTTTCAGGACTTAATTCGAATTTTATTTTATACAATATCAGCATCAGCTTTGACATTTTCCCTGGGATATAAATTTATAAATGAGGCAAAGTTCTCGTGTGATTTTACATGATTTCTCCTATTGTGTAATTTTAATGACAGGAGAAAATTTTTGAAACTTATGTTCAGTCTCTATCTCATCTGGGAGTAGCTTGCTTATGAGTTGCCCAACCTGAGAGCAGCTAATGAATTGGAAGGAAATGGTCCAAGATAATTAGGATCTTAAAAAGGTTGGTCACTTTGAAGGAATAAGATTATAACTTGAAGATTTGACGTTTGGATGAAGATGATTATATGGAACTTAATACAGCTGCGAAATAATAAAATTCTCATGTTGACAAAAATTCTGACTCTAAATATTAAGATCTTGCTAATTAGATAAGGACCACTCTTGAGTATTACAGGCTAATTAAAAGATTGTTAAGCATTCTATATTCTCCCCGTCTAAGAAGTAATCAACGTCTAAAAAGAAAGCACTCTTTTTTTTTTTTTGTAATACCAGAGGAAAAAACAAAATTAAATTAACGCGCGAGGGTACACTGCGCCTAGCGCATCGCTATGAAGAAGCTCTTGGACTCCAAAAGGGGACTCCTGAAGGATATGTAAGCCTGGACTTAACACGCCAGCGAAGCGAGCGAGACTGTCTGCACACTGGTTCCCTTATCAGAAAACATGTTGAATGTGAACCGTCTACTGCTGGTGCAGCAGCTGCTGGATTCCTGTCACCAAAATGGAAACCTCAGTCAGTACAATGGGTGGATCAGAGTGAGTCTGTTTCGACTACCACTCGACGAAAGCCTCGATCCCAGGCTAGTGTAAGGCCTGAGAGCACCCCCCAAAGCTCGGCCGCCAGAGGGGATCCCTTCCCGATGTGTTGTTGGAACCTCCCTTGTCAGACCCCATTCCAATCCCGAAGCAACCCCCCTGCAGAAGACGTTGTGGAGCTCGGGTGGACTGCTTCATCATAATTGACCTTCATCCATCCTGGGTCCGGCTTAGCTCATCCCACGAAGGAGCCCACTGGCAGGCCCTGCGTGAGAAACACATAATTTTCCATCACCCTGGCTCGAGTTATCCACTGCACGTAATCCAAGATGAGTAAGTGGCCCTCGTCCGGCCAAACAAGTCCCTGTTCAAACAGGCTACTATTCCGCCATTTTCAAAGGAACTAGCAAGTGACGTCAAAGACCGCGGACCACGCGTCCTGGTGCACCAGAGTATAGTCTGTAAGGTTAGAGGAGAGCCACGACGCTTCGTCCTGCTGAAAGAAACCTGGACCGGTCACCGCCGGGGGAATTTTGCGCCAGATAGCTTGCACTTATGGACAGTCCTGCAACACGTGAGTGATAGTCTCGTCCTGCCCACAGACCTGACATCGGCTATCCACGACAATATACCGGGCGACAAGCTGCTGATTGGTCAACAGTTTCTGTTTAGCAACAAGTCATAAAAACGATTTGATGCGTTGCGAGCCCGCCCATTTTCAGATAATCCCCCACATCGGGTGCCTGATGCCCCTGGGGTGCCCCTCTATTAAATCATAAGTAGACGCCACGGTGAACCCTCTGTGTGGTGTAGGATCCCACCGCAAGCTGTCCGCGGCCCTATTCTCGAGAACCGGGCCGAACTAGGCAAGTGCCAAATAAACTGTCGTCGAGAGGTACTGCTGTATCGCCTGCCAGTCCCATCTGTCACCACCCAGTAGGAGGTCCGCCACTGTAGCCAACCGTAAATTATCCGACACTGACGAGGATGTCAAATGAATAAGAGGTCCCCAATCGTCCAACTGGTTATTAAAAGTTAAAAGAATAAGATTGATAAAAGAACTCCAAAATGAGTTACATAGGCTTAGAGACAATACAAACTGGTAGAAGGAAATATACCAAGTCACTTGTCTGACCAGGTTGTAAAAAAGGAGATGCATAGCTAGCACACTAAGGCTGAGGATATCTAATATCCAAGCTAGCTAAGAGAAGACATTTAATTGTAAGCTTGGGCAATTGACATAATTGAATAAACTTGGCAACATGCTCAAAGGGACCACTTCAGACCTTCATTCAAAGTTAAGTTGGATAGAACAAAAAGTTTGAAAAGGCTAGTCTTAAAGGCAGTTCAAGCTCCTTTTGAGCTGTGCATTGGAGGGAACATTAATGTTTTTAGTAGTAATAACCTCTTTTTGCCAGCAATGGATGAGTCAACTTAGAGCAGTAGGTACTGTTTTTTGATTTTATAACACTCTATTGGTCCTTTCTCTCCATATACCATACAATCAGTAGCTGAAACACAATTTAATATGATTAGATTAGACTTGTTATGATAATTAACCTCCTCACCCAAGCTGATCACTTGATCCCACGAGATAGACTAGCTTGTAAGTTACACCGTTCAAACATTTTCTTCTATATAACAAGTGTGTAAGACCAAGTGAAAAATAAATGGTCAAGACTTTTAGGTTTCAATTGGCAGAAGGTACAGGAGGCATTGGATCCAATTGATTTTATTAAGGGCCAAAAGAGCAAAACAACTCTTAATGTTTACGCCGATGTTTGATTTAGACCATAACATTTTAGAGTGTTCAAAATGAACCTTAACGTTTACAAAATGTTTAAAATGAACCTTAACTTTTAAAAACATTCAAAATGGACCTTGAATGGATGGAACCACTAACGGCATTAGGCTTCCGCGCTAACATGACATTTTTTCACATGATTTTTTAAAAAAATTGAAGTGGGATGAGTCCCACTATATGTTGAACGTTTCCACTACAAGAAAATTGCGGAGCGGTGACGAAAATTTAGTAATGAAATAGAAACCGTTGGAAATTAGCAACGGAATGTATAATTTCGTCGCTGATTGTGAGTAATTTAGCGACAGAAAAACTATTCATCGCCAAATATGAAGGGAAATAGTGGCGGCAACACATATCATAATTGCTTTTCACCAATACAAATAAACAAAGTCAAAAGAATGCATCTTTGTTCAAAAGCAAACATGAAATCAAGGTGAATTCTTCTCACGGATTTCGCTCTTACACTCAAGTGTTTGTGGGTAAGGTGTTTCTCTCAAATCTCACTCTATCATGTTGCACTACCATAGGCTTGCAGTTTCACCAATTCTCATTCATTCAAATCACATGGCCTAATAGATCATGAGGACTTTATCAAGGGTTGTAATGGGGCTAGGTTCATAGGTGAGGTAAAAAGATGACAAAGGGTTTCATCACAAGCATTCACAAAGCATCAAGTAAAAGGAATACGTAATTAAAATTCTGAGATAACATGAATGAAACGAACTACAACTACTCATACTAGCTCAAGCTACTATGCTTTATTCTTTCTTTAGCTTTTCTTTTGCTTTTCTGATTTTTCTTTTTTTTTCCTGATTTTTTTCTTTTTGCCTTTTTTCTTTTTCTTTTCCTTTCTTTTTTTTCTCGAATACGTCAGGAACAAGGAGGAAGCAAAAAAAATAAGAGAAACTAACAATACATGAGTAGAAGTACCTAAAAAAATATCTCAGAGCACGATATATAATAAAAGTTCGAAATTACTCGATGCTTTGTTCAACTTGTGAAGGGGAAAGGCTAATGGGGTTTTTGGTTTTAAATTGAGGTGATAAAATGAAGAACAAGGGTAAAGGCTCAAACGTGTTTTCAAAGGGAAAATAATTCGGTGGGTGAATTCTTAAGCCAAAGGTGTAAAAACAAAGAATGCCTTAATCACTTCTACATCCCATGTGATCAAACAAACTCAAACCGGTTCCATGCAAGTTCTGAAGGCCACGTGAATAGAGGAGCATCACTCAATTCAAACAATTAATATGACATAAAGATGATGTCATTTCAGCTCAAAGTTCGCTCACAGGTTGATGTATAGAATTCACCTTTCCTCACTCCAATGTCAGAATTTTGACTAAGTCTATGAGATCAGCTATTGCAATCAATCAACATG
>JANZLK020000014.1:1392485-1413257 GCA_026937615.2 Erythroxylum glaucum
ATTGGACAATTATTTCGGTACCATACGGTCAATCGGTCTGTCACTCAAGAATTTTCGGTCCGGGCATTTTCTCCCGAATTTTTAGAAAATTTCCTATAAGTCACTATCAACTGCCAATTACTCTTAAACCATTCTAAATCAATTATTCAAACCCAATTGTTCCTAATTTATCAATCAAATCACAATCCAACCAATTCATGTTCACAATTAAATGCCGGAAAAAGCCATGAATGCATGTTCCTATAAATGCATGTGCAAGTAACTCATTCCTCTATAATTAGAGGCCAAAAGAATGCTCAAACCAGTATATGCAATAAAACCTATTAGTCCGTCCCGAATACTAAAATGACCTTCCTATCAGTAACAGGATGTTACAGATGAAGTCCATCTATGCAAAGCCCAACAGAGATCCATCTGGACATTCTACATCTGATGATATATTGCTGACTTAGCTTGTATTTTCTCATATGGAAGGTAAATTTGGCCCTCCTATCTATTATTTTAAATTTAATGGAGATCCATTCTATGTAAGTCATCATCGTGGACACTTTGTATGGGATGTTGGCCCATCTATATGCAAACCAGACTGTGAAGTCTGTCTCCACTCCGAGTCAGACAGTGATGATGATGATAAGTGGTACACTAGACAACAAAGGAGGAAGAAAAGTTTAAAACTTATTGTATGCCTTCTCAACAGTATCATCCACACAAGGGTGATTTAGATCCAGATGATTCTAGCAAATCTAGTAGTCTATGAAGTAAATCATTTGTTAATATAGAAATCACATATAATATGTAAAATACATAAGAAGGGGGGTTGAATTGTGTAAACTTTTCAAAGATAATAATCTTTTGGAATTTTTTGGATTTCTTTACAAAATTCAGATGATCACAAAAGTACTTTACTAAAGTCGATAAGTAATGTAATCACAAGAATTATTATCTACTCTTCTAACAACAAGAAAATTAGAAGATGAGGGTTAGAGAATAGATGCCGCAATTTTATACTGGTTTACCCTAAACCTTGGGCTACGTCCAGTCCTCAGAATTTGTCTGAGATTTCATTATACTCTTTAACTTTACAAGTAATCTTTCTACACTTGCAGAGTCTCTTCATGTCTCTCTCACAAAGTATTCTTTATCTGCTTTTTTAGCCTCTCCAAGCTCTAGCCTTTCTTTCTCTCTCTAGGAAAGATATTTTTGAGCTTCTCGTTACAAATGTATTCGCTCTCGTCTTTCGCACTTTGAATACATAATTTCTCTAAGTATTGTACAATCATATTTTCTCTCTTGTAAAAATGTTATTTAGTTTGCGAATAGAACTAGTATTTATACCCTATGCCTTCAATTGTCTTCTTGAGAAACTATTTCTTAAATCTTCCAGAAACCATTATTAGTTAAGTCCCGTAACTAACTCTAACTAACTAACTAACTGACGTTCTAGAATAGCTTCCTTTTCCATCGTCTGGTATAATACTTCTTTTGTTATCACGCTTCTTTTGTTATCACGCTTTGTCCTTACTTTAGCAATTCTTAGATATTACTAAATAGTATTGCATCATTGCTTTCAACCTCTAAAAGCATCATTGGTATAAAGGAGATTAAATTTCTAAAATGGATTCTACCAGCCTGATCCACATATTACACAAGGGTTGTTACACTTTCCTAATGAAAATCTCACTGTGAAACAAATACAATAATTCCTTGGGATTGTTAATTACATCTGTGAGTTCATACCACACATAGCAACTTACACTTCATGTTTATCCAAGTTGCTCAAACAAAATCCACCCTAGCCTCTAGATATTTTCTTTTTCTAATTATAAATATCTTCTTCCTCTTTAGCGAGGTATGTTTTGTTCAAAAATTTTATCTTTTAAAGTCTTTGATTATCAAGTTCTTATGGCTCATCCAATCATTTCTGCTATAAAAAAGAAATACTTTCCTCCCATAATGACAGATAGTAACATTACCCAAGACTTAAGCTTGGATGAGAGAGAGAACTTAGAGAGAATCGAAAACATATAAACTAATATTCATTAAAATCAAAACCTGCTTACAACAGAAGAGGAACCTTGATTTTATAGGCGAAGTAAGGGTAGAAAAGTAAAACACTTAAAGAAACTTTGATTACAACTTTAAAAAAGAAAGTAACTTTAAGTATAATCATTACACCTTTCATAAAAGTACTTTGAAAAAGTAAACAACTTTCTAAAAAGCAAAAAGTATGATGATAAAAAGGAATCTTATATAGTAGTTTGTGGGCCACAAAGATTCTTTTTCATCAAAAGACTCAACAAGGAAATCATCTAAAAAGAGAAGTCCCATGGAATCCAATGCATTATTTGTCGCATATTGGTTCATGCCATGTTTGCAAATTGGATAGAGAGTTTGGATTACTTGAGCGGTCAGTGTCATTTTGATGTCTTTTGTCGTTTACTGTGACTGAGCTCACATATGTGAAGGTTGTAGGAATTGATTTAAGTCATCTTCATTAGGACTGTAACTATCATTATTAGGGTTTTGAGCTTCCTGAAAGACTGAGTCAAGAGGCTAAGAAGGTCCTGCAAGGTCTACCTGCAAGGTCTAAATCTTATTCTTCTATGTCATATTAAGGACTATTAGGACCTGGTATGTCAACATCTGGTGCTTTTTGTTCACCAGGAACAAATTCACCTGGATATGGTCTAATAGAGGAGGAAATGATTGGTGTATCAAAAAAATGATTTATCTCTTTGAGAAAATCTCTAAGAGATTAGAGCATATTGTCTAGATATCGTGGCCAATATAATGAAGTATGATAAAAATGGACACGATGTTCAGTGTAAAGGGCTCCAGTATAGGTTTCATGATACGGATGATGAAGGATGAAGAAACAATGAGTAGATTGTCATCTAGCTGAAGCTTTCCATAGATGATGTTGTAAAACAACCATAGAACATTGTTGCTACCATTGAGCTAGTAGTTGCAACCACTCAAGAAATTTCCATAACAAAGACCTTTCATTGTTTATGTCCTAAAGAAGTTGGTAAATTAGAAGAGGGGATGAGGTGATAGCATAAGCATAGAGGGACAAAAGTTCCCAAAGATACCATAAAGTGTTTTTAGAAAGGGGATCATGAAGAAAAGTCATATTAAGGTAAGGTACTTTGAGGTTAAACATTGTGGAACTACCAAGAGAGTTGGTTTCACTGAGAAAATAATCCAAACAATAAAACAAACTCATACGAGCAAGTGAGGAAACTTTAGAAACATTAGTAGGTGTATTAGCAATGGGAGGAAAATATTTCTTTGTAATAGTAGAATGGGTTGAATAAGCCATAAGAACTTGACAATCAAAGACTTTAAAAGATAAAAGTTTTGAGAAGAAGATACCTAGCTGAGAGGAAGAAAATATTTATAATAAGAAGAAGGAAAGAAAATTTATGGAGGCCAGGGTGGATTCTGTTTGAGCAACTTAGATAAACATGAAGCATAAGTTTTCACGTGTGGTATGAACTCATAGACATAATTAACAATCTCGAGGAATTGTTATATTTGTTTCACAGTGAGGTTTTCATCAGGAAAGTGTAACAACTCTTGTACAATATGTGGACCAGGCTGGTATAATCCATCTTTGAAATGGGTACCCAGAAATTCAATCTACTTTGTACCAATGATGCTTTTAGAGGTTAAAAGAATGATGCCATACTATTTAGTAAGATTTAAGAATTGATGAAGTAAGGTCTGATGTTCTTCATGGGTCATTAAGAATAGGAGAATATCATCAATGTAAATGATTGTACTGTTGAGGATAGGCTCATAGATCTTGCTCTTAGTTCTTTGAAACAATGATGGGGCAACTTTAAGCCCAAATGGCATAACATTCCATTAGTATTGTGCATTGGGAATGCAGAATGCAGTTTTGTACCTCTTAATTACGTGAGAGCCCCAATTGCTAAAATTCTGCTTTAAGATCAAACTTGCAAAAGATAAAAACTTTTTAAAAAATAGTAACTGAGTACTGATATTAGGGAGAGGAAACTTGTCATCTTGCAGGAATGCATTCAAAGGCTTGCAATCAATCACCAATATCTTTTTTCTGTGTTTTTGCTCTGAACGTTTGTTAACATAGATAACCTGGCAAGCCCAATCTGACTTTGTAGGCTCAATAAGTGCTTACTTAATAAGGATCGCACACTCATCTTATGTGAGTTTGAGATCATCAGGGTTCATCCCTAGATTTGTAGCTTTAGTAGGAATGATATTCTCATTCTTTTTGAAAGGTAGACTTATGAAAAAGTTAGCATTTTTCTATTGAGGATATGGATGAGAAAACTATGCATATGATTCAAGACAATAGTCTAACAGTTTATCTCACAATGATATATATGGTGTAGGAACTTAGAAAGTTCAAACACATTTTTCACTTTAGTGTATGGACTATAAAATGATAGATACTTGAGGCCCATAGGTAGGATCTATAAAGGTGAGGCTTCGCTGTATACATCCATACTAATAAGAATATTTAGGTTAGGTAGATTAATGTCAAACACTTTAGTCCAAACTATACACTGTGGAAAGAATCGTATCCCGATCTTTCTCTTTGTAATAAGCCTAATCTTGAATGAATTGCCATTTGTAGCAGTCAAGTACTCATCTTATGAGGTCCATACCTCAGAACGTAAAATGTTAAGCTTTAAAATCATACGGCTAGATCTAGTATCCATAAATCCAATAGCTTTGACGAGGTGATCATATCTATCTTGTTTGAAGAGTTAGATCTAAACATATGGTCGTTGGACTGTAGTACGATCTAATTTTATATAGGTCTACTTTAACATGTATAGAGAATCATCCCTTAGAGAGATAGAGGAATCAGAGGATTCATCTTCAAAGGTCGTAATAGAAACAACAAACTTAGGGTTCCTCTTCAGTGTGTTATTCCTCAATAAGATCATCAAAGTTAATAGAAGAATGAATAGGTAAAATTGATTGCATGTTCTTCAATAACTTGAAATCTTTCTTGCTTTTGTGAGGACAGGTTCGTGCAAAGTGTCCTGGTTGTCTATAGAGAAAACACTTATCAGCTTTATGAGAATGATGGGATTTCTTTTTGAAGAATCGAATAAATTTTTGTTTTGTTCCATCTTTTCTTATATAAGTCTTCCTGAAGGGCTTGTAACCTTCCATTTGTCTACGAAACTTTTGTCGATGATAGACATGAATGTGATGAGATTTTTCTTATTGCTACAAGCACATTTCTTTTTGTCTTTGCACTTAATTTGAAGATAAGGCTTCTTGCAAGCCTATTTGAGAAGTGGGCCACCTTTCATGATGTTCTTAAATAAGGCATGTTGATCACAAAGCTTATCAAGAGAGGTTACAACAAACTGGTAGATTTCTCCAAGAGATATATTAGCAATATCCCTTTGCAAAGAAACAATGGTCCATTGTAGCTCTGGTTGTAGTTGATCTAAGAGGGATGAGATAAAACAAAAACATAAAAGAGGGATTTTCTTTTAGATGATGGTCTGGTATTATTTTAATCTTCAAGGAAACATATACTGAACCTACTTCTGCGTCTAACAAATTGAAAGATATCAATGTCTTTATCTAATATCCAAACTTCAAATTATAGAGTAGATTGTTAATCCTAGTTAGTTTTTTTTAAGCTAAAAAGAAATGAATTAATAATTCTTTTCCTAAAAAGGTGCAAATGTTTAATACATAAAGGAGTCAAAACTACAACTTTATATAACAACATAGAGGAATAGACTATCAAGCTTTTGACATAGATCAATAAATATACTTAAGAGAGCAGAGACCATCATCGCCCATTAACCAAAGGTTGAACAACTCGCAAAAAAGAAGCTACATTGTTTATGGAATGTGGAAATTACAAACCTGAAGCATAAGGATTAGTTCATTGGTATTTCTAGTATCTAAACAACATTGACAAACTTGAGATGTTTAAAGGTTGTTTGGAACTTGCTAATTTGATGGGAGATCATGACTCATTTCTTTGAAACAATTATTAAAAGATCCACAATACTCACCATTGTTATTAGTAAAAAGTTCACTTTCTTACATATTTTTATTTGAACTACATATTAATTTTTTAAATTTCTTAAGAACTTGACCTTTATTCTTCTAAGTAAAATCCTAGATTTTCCTAGAACGATCATATATAAAGGTGACAGAATAAAGAGCATCACTAAGTGATCTTAACTTAAAAGCCTACAGACATCATATTGTGTAATAAGCTCTATTAAATTTGACTTTCTAAAAGGACGTGAAAAGAAACTCCTCTTTAGCTAAGAAATGAATATAATTATCTAACCCAACATCTTTATTCTAAAAAATAATTTTTTTTCTTGACCAAACAATTAACCCCCTTCACGCTCATATGACTTAATCTTCTTTGCCATAATTATGATAAAGTGTTTTAATCTTCTTTTCCATAATTATGATAAAGTGTCACTTTCCATCATATTCACCAAGCCAATATAAATAGAACATTACATCATATACAAGTTAGATGATTTGTTACCTTAAGTTGCAATTAATGAATTTTTTGTAACTATAAATTGTTCATCTTTAAAGATATTGTAATAACCATCATCATCAAGCTTTCTAGCATAGATCAAATTAAAGCAAATTTTAGGTATATGTTTGGAACGTTTAAAAACTAACATTAAACCATTATTAGTCTTTAAGCAAAATATCATCATGTTAACCACCCTAATCTTACCACCATTACCTATTTTTAATGCTCCAAAATCATTAAGAGTATAAGAAGTAAATAACTCCTTCCTTAGCATGACATGATAGAACCTAGCTAGTCTCATATAATAATAAATGGTTGACATCTTCATCTTTAGTAATAAGAAGATTATCATCAATAGCAATAGCAATATGGTTCTTATTATCAACATCTTTCTTTTTTGGCACGTCTTCCTTTTCAACGTGAAATAGTACTTCTTGATATATATTGATTTACCACAATGATCATAAATAAAGTTCTTATACTTAAACCTTGGCTCACTTATACTTTTCTTTTAACCATTCTAAACTTTGAATTTAGTTTTTCCCTAATTTTGGTGACTAAAACATCTAACTTTAAGGAGTATGAAGATGAGGCCTAACACTTTATTCTCATTTCTTCAGTCAGAACATCACTTCTAATATATTTGATGGTCACTATACCATTAGGAATTTTCCTAAGAATCTTGCAAAGTATTAAGCAACTAAAGTCCTTGTATATCATCTTCAAACTTTATACTAATTAATGGATCAAGGACAACTTGAAAATTATTTAAGTGATTAGAAATATGATTACCCTTCTTATATCTCAAATTTATAAATTATGAAAGTAAGAAAATTTTCTTATTACATGTCTTTGATGCATAAAATCGTTTTAAACTTATCTTATAAAGTTTTAGCATATGTCTCATTAATAATATGATTAAAAACATTATCTTTTATAAAATTGCCTAATATAGCCACAAACTTGTTGATGTTCAAATTATCAATTCTCATCAGACATGTATTGAGGCTTCTGAGTAGCAAACAGAGGCAAATGTATTTTTTAATAAATAAAAAATCTTTAATCTTGCCTATTCACTCATGGTTGTTAGTGTAGAGCCCGGCCTCTACCGCCATCACTCTAGGTATTGTCCTCTTTGGTCAAGGGTGAGCCACGACTCGAACCCAAGACCTCAAGGTTTTGTTCCACTTTAAGTGCTCAATGGTAAGAGGCGTCCTGTTTCTGTTCTCTTTTATATCAATAAGGTTAGGAACAACCTTCACTTATTCGGACATATCTAGCAGAATCCTCATCCAATTAAAATTTCCTCTCTACAGAACTTAGATGACACATTCTTGAACATTTTGTAAGAAGACCTCATCATCCAATTCTAACTCTAAGGTCCTCAAACAATTAACTTTCAGTTCTTATTTCAATCTCGCTGGTGTTCTGAACCAGATTCAATTAGGGGCCTATTACTCTTATTTGGCTCACCTTAAAATCGTGGAAAAATTCATGGAGATAGTAGACATCTATATCTACAACTTCTATGTTTTGAGTTTCTCTATATTCACAAGTTAAACAGCTCAAAAAAATTAAACAAAGGGAGCCACGAATCTGTCTTTGAAATCTCAAAACATCCCAACTCAAGTTAATCATCATTTTTGTTCAAATTAGCCATGCAATTAACCTTAGGTAACATCACAAGTAACTATAAACCATCATCTAAACATATGATTTACCTAATCAAGCTTCCAAGCTTCAATCTTCCAAGTTTCTCCCAAATCTCTACCTTCCACTCACACTCCTCCACAATCACCATCATAGAAAGGAGGGGAGCACTTCAAGTAGAGGAAGAGTAGCAAGGATTAGCAAAACAAATCAAAAAAAGAAAGAGGGAGAAGGAGGCTACGACTATGGAGGAGGAAGCTTCAAGAAATGTCTCCTTGTCTTTTCAAGTGTGCAAGTGTCGTGGAAGAGTAGCCTAAGCAATTAATGCATTAAGACACTTGTCATGTTTAAAGAGGAAAAGACAAAACTAATTCATATTCTTTAATAAAAGCAACCTTAATAATAAAATCTTTAACCCAGTCAATTCCAATGGCTCCAATTACAGTCCCAAAATAATGTACCCAATATTGTAGTGCCATTGGACAGAAATTTTTGATACCGAAAATCAACTGGTTCGCCACTTGGCAATTTTTCCGGTCCGGAAATTTTTCCGAAAAATTCCAGAAAATTTCCTAAAATTCCCTTAAAATATAAAACACACCAAGACTCACTCCAAATAATTTTTCAAATCCAATTACCACGTAATTCACAACCACATTCCATTTAGGCACAAATACCGAGAAATGTCATGAATGCATGTACAGTCAAGTTCATGTGCAATTTCACTATACACGTGCAATGATATGCATAAATATTGCAACCCAATACTGAAAACTCTCGGTCCCTTTCCAAATTACGATTTTATCCTTCCTATTGGGGGTGGGATGTTACACTTGCTCTCTTGGAAACAAGTTCATTTACTGATAGAAGCCTGTGCCTGCTTCCATGTGTTGTTTCTTAGATAATATTGTGACCTCTGTTCCTCAATTTCTTAGGCTGAACATGGACCTGATAGTCTGGTAGTTTTAGTAGTTATTGGTGACGATATAGATTTAAAAGCCATTAAGGACGAGATAAGTAAACAATGTCAAAGCCTATTAAGGGGTGAGTATGCGTCAATTTCAGTCTTTGCACTTGATATGGTTGAGGTTGGTCCTTGTTTCCTCTACGGTTATAGTTTTAACCTATATTTTAGTTGCTTTATTGTTGGTGTGCAACTTTCTATTTGAACAGGCATTAAAGTATAGCTTTTCTAAGGCAACTAATATTCCTGCAATGATTTGAAGCATGCTGATATCGGCAGACAATCTTGACATAATAGATAACATGCATTAAAGTATAGCTTTTCTAAGGCAAGTAATAATCCTTGCAATGGATTGAAGTATACTAATATCAGCAGGCAATCTTGATGTAATAGGGTAATGAAAAGTGAAAAGATGTTTCAATTGATGTATTTTATATAGATATAGAAATACATATATATACTAATAACTCAACTACTAATTAGGTAACTAACTAAATAGGATCCCTATAATCAAGCCTTAGATCCTGTAAATCTACAGAGTTATACAATAAGTAACAAATAGGACATAGGAAGTTCTTTGTGCATGTGATTTATCATCAAAATAAGAATTTGTCAAAACAGTTTTTAGGATTATTGCCAATTTTATTTGTGGGATAGGTGATGTTTATGCATTCCAAGTTGGTTTGAGTTATGATGCATATTCATAGGACCTACTTCTGAAATGTGTCTTTTAGGCTATCTCCTTCTCAAATTTGTATGCACCAGAGCATCTAATCATTAATGTAAAGGGTGCAGAAAAGAGGGAGAGTTTCATTGAAATTGCTGATATGTCTCCATATTTCTGTTATCGTGTTCTTATCTTATTAAATTTTGCTTTACTCTTTGAGGTTTTTGCTTTCAAGGCTCTTATCCATATACTACTAACTGAGAGATGCTAGTGGATATTTTTGACTTTGTTTAGACTTGTTGATACAGTGGCAAACTCTTACCAACTTTTAATACTTTTCATGTGGACCAGACAGAAATTTGGATCATGTTTTAAGATTCATTATCAGGTTTTCTGCATTGTAAATTGCGTAGTTTTAAGTAATGTGATTTATGGATGGTTGTTACTTTCAGGGTTAGTATTCTTGGGACAGTGGACACCAAAGAGCGTAGCAGACTATGCAAGTGGTACAAACCACGTCCTTCCAACATATGGATACGCAAGGGTGTAAAGAGGGGTATCCTTGGATTCATTTGTGAAGTACATAACTATCCAGTCATTGATAGAGGAAGCTCTAGTACACTTGGTCTGTATGTGGCAACTGTTAGACCCTTAAACTTCAGAGTACTTCTCAGCGACCTTCACGATGTGCTTTAGGAGGAAGGCCAGCTAGATTACATGTATGAGGGAGGCATGTCGAAACAATAATGCAAACATAGGCAAGTAGAAAAAAACTTGATACGAATTTTGGTAAAGTCTTAGATCTTATAGAGATTGACTCGACCCAAGCTAAGGACTTGATGGATTAAGGACTTGACCCATGCTCAGATGAATGAATCACAACTAGCGAACTTATTGCAGGAAGCATTGGATCAGGCTAGTGTGCTATGTGGGCTTCGGCAAGATCACACTGCATTATCAATGGATAGAGATTGTGGAGAGATCTTCGATGATATGGCGACAACTAGAAGTTAGAGTTGCAGTGGGACTTACCATTTAAAGAGTGGAGATCTTCAATGATAAGGATGCTAGTTTCCTATCTGAATGTATACTATATCTTTCTGTTATCTTGTAAATTCTATCTTATCAGTTAGAGTCCTATTTGAATTGGGGTGTCATCCAATTGGTCCGCGTAATGTAATCTGATAGAAATATACATGATTTTAGCACGATCTTAGGTAGTTCAGTTTAAGTAGGATTCCGAATGTAACTTAGCTTTCAAGTTAGAGTGTCTATATATATAACTTATTTGAGTTTTGCTCTCCTTATTCAGTCAGAGAGAGTATTCCTTATATTCTTTTGAGAGAGTAATATAAAGGTTGGTTTTACCGTATCTCTTTCGTTTTCTTCTTGCTTTTATTTTTCTTCTTGTTTCTTTCAGTGTGCACGGTAAATATTTTAAGAGTCGTTGAAAGTTGAAGTATTGCTTAAACGAACTTATGTGAGGTTGACGATCAACTTCAGTGAAAGTTTGAATCCAAGGTGACCATTGTATTAACTAGTATTAGAGCCAGGTTTTGGGATGACAATAGGCTACTTGACAGAATGAATGACTAGGTTGAAGGCATTCCTTGGGCCAATTTCTCAAGGAGAGAAAGAGGTCACATTTCATAATACTTGATTTGAGATGTTGAAGGCGCGAATCCAGCAGTTGTAACAATAGATGGCATATTTGTTGCAGACACAAGAGGAGACCTAGTTCGAGATCACTATACTAAGGCATGTCGTTGCAATGCTAGATGTCGATTAAGTTGAAAGCTTCACACCTCAACTTTCATCTATGAAGGTACATGAACCTAGGGTCGATTAGGTTGAAAGCTTCACACCTCAACTTTTATCTATGAAGGTACATGAACCTAGGGTGTTCGAAGGCGTGCAGGACGCTAAGGAATTGGAGAATTTCTTATATGATATAGAGCAGTACTTTAGGGCTGCTAATGTATTCGATATTGAGAAGGTCAATGTGACGACCATGTACTTGAATAGGGATGCCAAGCTCTAGTAGAGGACGGGGACCTCTGCGGAGATCAGTGCGGGTAGAACTCCCGTAGAAACGTGGGTGCAGATGAAGAAGGAGCTCAAGGATAAGTTCCTTCCCATGAATACTTCTTGGCTCGTGAGAGATGCCTTGATGAAGCTCAAGCAGGATGGATCGATAAGAAACTATGTCAAATCATTCAGTTCTCTAATACTGAAAATTAAGAATATGTTAGTCGAGGACAAGCTCTTCAATTTTCTGTTTGGGTTATAGCCGTGAGCTCAAATGGAGTGACAGAGGCAAAACGTGAAGGACGTGGTTGGTACAATCGCAGCCGCTGATGCCTCGATGGATTTTCGAATGGTGAAAGAATCTAAGGTGAGCTCCTCAAATTTTTCTAAGGGCAAAGGCCACAGCCAACAAGAGAAGACCCAGGGGAAGAAGAAGAAAGACTCCAAAAAGGTGGATTTAAAGGGAAAGAGCAAGCAAAATGGTAGCTCTAAAAATGGGGAGACATCCTCAAAGAAGGGCAAGGTTGCTTGTTACTTGTGCGGCGATCCACACTTTGCTACAAAGTGCCCGAGAAAGGAGAAGTTGAATGCCCTAATTGCTGAAGAAGATGGTGAATCTTTGAAAGATGCGGCACTAAATCTGATCACCTTGCTTAATGTTGTTAGTAGCGAGTCGGTTTCCTTTGATAGACTAATGTACGTGGGTGTACAGGTTAGGAAGAAATACGTGACTGCAATGTTAGATATGGGCGCGACCCACAGTTTCCTAGCAAAAAAAATGGTTCAGAAGCTAGGATAAGGGTGTCCAAGGCCCCAATAAAGATTAAAACTCCTGTAGGGAAGGCAGAAGCAGTTGTGGGAATTGCTTACAACGTTCCAGTCAACATTGGAAGTTGACATCTCAAGATGAATGTCATTATTATACTATTGGAGGATTTCGAGATGATATTGGGGGTCGATTTCTTCAAAGCAGCAAACGTGGTACTGTATCTGAGTTTAGGAGGTATGATGTTAATGAACAATCAAAATTTCTTCTACGTGAAATGTTGTAGGTTCAGTGGTGGAACAACGGATGCTACAACTTCAGTAGGACATGTTTCGACCATGAGCATCGAGAAAGGGTTAAAGAAAAGCATGGAGACCTATCTCACCACCATGTGAGAAATCAACGAAGACCACGTAGTGGAAGTCCCTTATATAGTTACAAGTTTATTGAGGTAGTTTCGAGAGGTGATGCAAAAAGAGTTACAAAAAACTCTTCCCCCTCGTCGTGAGGTAGATCACAGGATCAAGTTGGTTTCTGGAACAATCCCACCTACACATGCCTCATATAGGATGTCCAAGATGGAATTGGTGGAACTTCGGAAATAACTTGGTGGGTTGTTGAAAGCAGGGTTCATCAAATTATCCAAAGCTCTGTACAACACCCCGGTATTGTTTTAGAAGAAGCAAGATAGAACACTTTAGATGAGTGTAGACTATCGAGTATTGAACAAGGTAACGATAAAAAACAAGTACTCAGTACCTTTGATTTAAGATTTGATGGACAGGTTGTCAAGGGCTGAGATGTTCACTAAGTTGGATCTTCAGAGTAGGTATTGGCAGGTGCGGATAGCTGAGGGGGATGAGCAAAACAAAATGTGCGTAACTCGGCATAGATCTTACAAATTTTTAGTTATGCCGTTTGGATTAATTAACCCCCTGTTACATTTTACAACCTTATGAATGATTGGTTGTACAACTTCTTGAATGAGTTTGTTATGGTCTACTTAGACGACATTGTGGTATATAGCACTAATATGGCAGAACATGCGGAATACCTGAGGCAAGTATTCGAAAGACTAAGGTAGCATAAGCTCTGCGTGAAGATGGAGAAATGCGAGTTTGCTTAGTTGGAGTTCAGATTCTTTAGTCACGTGGTGAGCAAGCAGGTTAGGATAGATTCGAGAAAGGTGAAAGCGATAGTGGAGTGGCTGGCTCCCACGACAGTACAAGAATTGCGAAGTTTTCTCTGCCTGGCGAACTATTATAGGCAGTTCGTTGTGGGATACTCTAATAAAGCGATGCCATTGACAGACTTATCGAACAAGAAGCAAAAGTGGTGTTGGTCGAGTGCATATGAGGAGGCATTCGAGAAACTTAAAACCGTTATCTCAATCAAACCCGTATTGAAGCCACCCATGTTTGATCTTCCATTTGAGGTACATACTGATGCTTCAAACAAAGCCATTGCCAAAGTCACATGAGGGTTTTCCAGCAGTATTTAAGAGCCAAAAGGTCAATGGTGCAGAGCACCGTTACTCGACGCAAAAGAAGGAGATGCTTGCGGTAGTGCACTACCTTAAGACATGACGAGTATATTTGCTAAGAACCAAGTTCGTTATCCAAACATATAACGCTATTAACACATTTTTTAGGACCCAAAAGAAGTCCCCAAAACAAGCTCTGTGGCAGGAGTTCTTGTTGAGTATGACTTTGTGTAGGAGCATAAACCGAGGAGGCACAATAATGTGACAGATGCCTTGAGTAGGAAGGAGGTATTTGTGATCCTTTATTCGGTCACGAGGTTGGAGTCCAACCTATTGGAGCAAATTAGGGCGGCAACTCTATTAGACACCATGTACTGTAAGTTAATTTCTCAAGTTAAGGAAGGTGTTGTAAGCAGATTTTGGCTCGACGATGATGGGCTTTTGATAACTAAGAGTAGTCGAGTATATGTGCCAAGATTTGGTGGATTACAGAAATAGTTATTGAAGGAGACCCATGACTCGCAATAGACTGGTCACCCAAGATTCCAACGGATGCTAACGCTCCTATCTCGTTCCTATTTTTGGCCGAAGATGGAGAATGACGTAGAATGTTACGTCAAGACGTGCCTTGTTTGTCAGTTGAATAAGCCAGAGAAAAAGAAGGAAGCTGGTTTGCTACAACCCTTATCCATCCCCAAGAGACCGTAGATGTTGGTTTTAATGGATTTCATTAGCGAGTTTCTAAAGGTGGATAACATGGCATCAATCATGATGGTGGTTGACAAACTCTCCAAGTATGCTATATGCATGCCAACTCCTGTGACTTATCCCTCAGATGTTGTGGCTGAGTTGTTTTATAAGAACATGGTCAAGTATTTCAAAGTTTCAGCATATTGTAAGAGATCGAGCCGTTAGATTTACAGGCCGATTAAAGACATCCCTTTTTAATATAATGGGTTGCGATTTGAAGTTTTCAACGGCAAATCACCCACAAGTAGATGCCCAAATAGAAAGGATAAGCGGCTTATTGGAGGCATACCTATGACATTATGTAAGTGCAAGTCAACAAAACTAGTTGAGATTACTTGATACTGCACAGTTTTGCTATAACTTGTATAGGTCTTCGACTATAAAGAAAAATCCCTTTGAAATTGTATTAGGACAACAGCCTCTCACACCACTAGAGATTGCTCAACAAAGGACAGGTGGTAAATGTCCTGTGGCACATAAGTTTGCGATGGAGAAGCAAGAATTGTTTGATGAGGCAAGGGACAGTCTTCGAAAAGCTTCTCAACGGATAAAGAAGCAAGCGGATTTTCGAAGGAAACCGTTATAATTTGACATGGGAGATAAAGTTTTGTTGAAACTAAACCTACAGGTATGAAAGAAGATCTCAAGCAAGCAAGTTCATAAGGGTTTGAAGCCGAAGTACGATAGACCGTTCGGTTAAAGGTATAGATTGAAATTACTTGAGTAGTTAAAGGTACACCATACTTTTCATGTTAGTTTTCTCAAGCCTTACTATGATAATGCATTAGATCCGAATATAAGTAAGGTGAAGCGAGCTCTACTGGTTGTAAGGAAACAGTTCGAGGATCAAGTGGAGAAGATCTTAGATCATTAAACAATGGGTCAACACAAGAAGAACCAATGAACCAAGTTCTTGATTCAGTGAAAAGGAAAACCTGTCGCAAAAGCAAAGTGAGAGAAAGATACGACTTTATGACAATTCGAGGACTAGGTGAACGTCTACCTTCAGAATAATTCGACAAGGGCGTCGAATCCATCTAGTGGGGGTGGTTTGTTAGACTCTTAAACTTCCAAGTACTTCTCAGCGACCTTCACGATGCGTCTTAGGAGGAAGGTTAGCTGGATTACACACATAAGGGAAGCATGCAAAAACCTAAAGCAAACATGGGCGAGTAGGATCAGACTTGGTACGAATTTTGGTAAAATCTTGGACCTTATGGAGATTAACTCAACTCAGGCTAAGGACTTGATGGACTAAGGACTTGGCCTATGCTCGAATGAATGGATCACGACTAACGAACTTATTGTGGGAAGCATTGGATCAAGCCAGTGTGTTATGTGAGTTTCGGCAAGATCACACTGTATCATCAGCGGATAGAAATCTTAGGGAGATCTTGGATGATGTGGTGACAACTAGGAGTTAGAGTTGCAGTGAAACTCAACATCTGAAGATAATGGAGATCTTCGAGGATAAGGATGCTAGTTTCTTATTTTAATGTAAACTCTATCTTTCCGTTATCTTGTAGATTCTATCTTATCAGTTAGAATCCTATTTGGATGAGAGTGTCATCCAATTGATTCATGTGATGTAATCTGATAGAGATAAACGTAATTTTAGCACGATCTTTGGCAATTTAGTTTAAATGAGATTCTGAATGTGACTTGACTTTTAAGTTAGAATGCTTATATATAGCTCATTCAAGCTTTGCTCTCTTCATTCAATCAGAGAGAGTATTCCTTTGAAGGAAAGTAATATAAATGTTGGTTTTATCATACTTCTCTTGTTTTCTTGTTGCCTTTGTTTTCTTATTACTTTCATAGCATTGTTTCTTTGAGTGTGTGAAGTAAACACTTCGAGGGTCGTTAAAAGCTGAAGTCTTGCTTAAACAGACCTAAATGAGACTGTCATATAAAGAAAGTTGGTGACCAATTTCAATGAAAATTCGAATTCCAAGGTAACCTTTGTATCAACAACTATGGCCGATGTTGAAGCGCTAGAAGCCCACATAAGAGTTGTGACTCTTAGACCCAAAAGACATATAAGCAAGGGAAGTGACCCACATTAAGTAGTTTATGAAGTTGTACTCTTATATAAATTACTCTTTATAAATTTTTAAATTAACCAACTATGAATTTTGTATTACCTTTGATTTCAATCCTATCTTACATTTAGAAATTTGATTGTGGAATCATTGGAAAACTCAATATTTCTTTTGAATGAGCAACTTTGCCAAGTGCTGGTTTTGGCAGTGGTGGAGTAACGGGCTTTCAGTTAATTGGAAATAAGATTTAATAACCGAAATTTAAGCCGAGTATACTAGAAAAATTTTAATTCTATTAATATTAGTTGATTAATAATTATTCTTTATACTAAATTACAAGATTTTATTGACAAATCTAAGATCAGTTCACGTTAGGGATTTTCAAACATTGCTTTGAGGGTTGTCTAATAGAATAAAAAAGAGTTCCGATCTTAAAGCAACAATCTTTAGCTTCCAAGTTTCGCAGCCATGGAGTCCCTCGTAGCAAACTACGGCTCTTCGGACGAAGAAGAAGAACAACACGAAGAGAAAAGACAATCCCATCCTCCAAAGCCTATCTTTTCTTCTTCTTCTTCACTTTTCTCTTCCCTTCCTCAACCTAAGGTTCACCATAAAGCTAACGTTCTCGAAGAATTTGAAGACCCAAAACCTCCTCCAAAGCCCTCTTCCTCAATCTTCTCTTCCCTCCCCCAACCCAAAACCCAACCTGATTTCGTCTCGGACCCTAATCCTAAACGGGTCGTCCAATTCAAGCCCCCAATTATTAAACCTAAACCTGCCGATTTCAGCGACGACGATGAAGAAGAAGAAGAAGAGGAACGAGATCGGAAACGTCGACGAGCTTCAGAATCTTCTATGCAATCTTCATCCGTGACCTCTTTCCTGTCTAGCATTCCCGCCCCGAGAAATTCCTCCACTCTTGGTGCTCTTCCGTCGGCCGCTGGCTCCGGTAGGCGATCCATCCTCCAAGCTGAAGCTCCTTCGTCGACATCCGACTTCCAAACTGAAATTCCTTCGATTTCCAGCGGTTCCCTGGCTGGAAATGATTCACATTCTGTTCATGAAGCTATTTTAAATCAAGATGGAAGTGAGTATGCGAGTTATGGTAGCTATACTGGTCAAGAATTTGGATACAGCGAAGGCCTTAATCAAAATGTCGTTGGTGGCGAGGTCTCGAGTTATGGAAGTTATGAAAATTACGGTGACTATGGGCAATATGAGAACAATTGGAGTGGTGGGGTATCGGCCTCTATTCCTGAATCGGGGGGATTTGTGGGAAATTCATCGAGAGGAATGGGAAAGAGAGGGAAGAATGAGGTGATACCAACTGAAATTGTTGAGGTGAAGCAAGATGAGTTGATGAAGGATCGGCCTAGAGAGGACCAGGTTAAATTAACTGGTATTGCTTTTGGGCCTGCCTATCAGGTATGTTACTTATTATTTTCTATTCTGGTATTTTTGATTTTCCCTAAAGATGGTTCATCTACACATCACGTTAGGATTTTGGCGTTTGATGTTTCATGCAAGTTGATTGCTTTGGACCTTTTTTTTTCCCGCGAATTTCGTTTCTTTTCATATAACGTGAGCATTTTTGGTGGTTGTTTCATGCAAGTTGACTGCTTTGGAATGCCAAATTCTGAATTAAGGAAGAAAATAATCTTAGGCCTTAGTCGGCTATGATTTTGGCCAGGATGAATGGAAGTGTTCCGTTGTTGCTGTAAAGCTAGAATTTAATTAGAGTTGTGTGTTCGTGCGCTTAAGGGGGTTGGCTTCTAGCTGTTATTTGTTTTTGGCAACAATATGTCTGTATAAGCTCTGTTTGGGATTTATGGGGAGATGAAATTACAGAATGTCAGTCCTCATATGGAGAAGAGAGGATAATGGAGAAAAGATGAATGAGAATGGCTGCGTCCCCTTGTGTTTCACTTGCTGTAGAACAGCTTATCAATAAGCAAAGAACTAGTTAAAACTTAGCTTTGTCTTTCCACCAGTTCTTGAGGTGTGTATTGAAACATTAGGAATTGTGAATATATTGAGGAAAGAACTTACTTTAAATGTTGTCTTTAAAGGGGTTCAGGATCAGAGTTCCTCCTGAGAAAAATGAAGAGTTTTATAACTTAACAAGGTGCTGATTGAATCCTAATCACTGGTAGATGACTAGATGGAGATACCTATATATTATACAAGTGCCACGTACATTTTTGCTTCTTGATGGATTCATGTAATTGAAACTTTTAACTTTAGTTTGTTATGTTAGTGATTCCTTTACCCTTTTCATTATTACTTCACTTGAATTGTTGTTCCTCTTGTAGAGGTTCTGAACTTTATGATTGTGCAATTCTTAGTTATTTTATAGTCTTACCAGTGGACAGACTTCACACTGAACTTCTGGATCTTAAGGGCGTTTTTGTTGTTTTACTTGAGTAGATATTCTAACTAGTCTTTGTCGTTTCCAAACTATCCTCGCATAAAATTGCGTTGAAGTTTTCAACAAGCGAAAAATCCTGTGGAGAGCTGTGTGTGTGGAAACACTGTAGGAACTATTAAATAGATGGTTTATTAATAGGCAAATGTAAGCCAAATCTGTGCTTGGTTTGTGACAAATAATGTGTATTTCATGTTAGTGATAGCTCATTGCATTGTTTGTAGCCTGCTTCTTCGAAGGGGAAACCTTCAAAGCTACACAAAAGGAAACATCAAATTGGCTCTTTGTTCTTTGATATGAAGCAAAAGGAGATGGAACTGGCTGAGAGAAGGGCTAAAGGCTTCCTCACTAAATCTCAAACGCAAGCAAAGTATGGATGGTGATCTTAACGTGGTTCCTTTTCTTATTGTGGTGAGAAGTGGTATGATAAAGAAGAACCGTAAAAGTATGGTTCTTTTCTTATTGCTCTGTTTCTTTGTTATCTGCTTATGTACTTCTGTGATCGGCGTTTTATCAATTTGCTCTCAATTATTTTTGGAACATTTTAGCCATAGCAAGATGTACATTTTACACCAAAAGGGAGCCTGTATGTGTCAAGTGTACCCTTGGCAGAGTTAGAAACACAAAACAAGCTTTGACGTTTCGGATGGCGCTGATTAGGGTTGGCGACGAGCTCATCTTGTTTATTTTTTGTTCCTTCTCTGGCACAGGTGGGCCAAAGCTGCACCGTACTTCGGCCGACGATGTTGTTGTGTAGTCGCCGAACAACACGACATCGTACGGCCTAAAGCAGTCTGCCAATCCTGATTGGCATTTTAGTTTCAGACTTTGGGTTGGGCCTGGTTCGAAATGCCAACCCTAGAAAAAGGTCCACCATTGTCACGGTTCTTTTTCTGCACAAAACAGTTCTTTTTAGTAACTTTCCGTTAAACTAAATGATATTTAGTTTTGCACTTCTTTTTATCCCATCATGGGTTGTGAAGGCTTGATATGTGTATCTAGCGGTTAATGGAGCTGTGGATTGGTTAGTCACATACGCCAATTCTCTAAAACTTGGCTTTTATATATATCAAAACCTGCCTGTGGGTTGTTTGTCGTCTATCCTATTAGAGGACATTTCGAGGATGTCTCTTACCCGATTAGTTAATTAAGGTTTCATGTATCTCCCTTATGATTAAAAAAAAAAAACTTATTATCATTCTCTTCTTACACATTAACAGTCCTTGTGTTTTTTTCTTATGGAACTAAAATATTTTCGTATTGAGGTTGTACTAATTGTGAAATTAATTTATTTATTGCTTTATTTTTGTATTTTTATTTTCATTATTTTTAATTTAATTTTTTTACGTGGATTATTTAAAAATAATCTTTGTATTAAATAAGGGTAAGATTATGTACTATTAAACTTCTCTAAATCTTAAGTGAGATTTTAACTTAGCAGTGGTGGTGGTGTAATTGCGACGTTTAT
>JANZLK020000014.1:1433440-1444383 GCA_026937615.2 Erythroxylum glaucum
TTAATGTAGCTTCTTTCATCGTTATGTTTGAAAAAAGGAAAAAAAGAGAAAAGAAAAAACATAAAAAAATTGTGAGTTTGGATAAAAGTATCAAGGAGGAAATATAATTGTTTTGAAAAGTTGTTAATTACTGGTTTCTCCTCCTTAAGTTGTATTGAATAAGTGGTTTCAATATATTGCATATGAGGCAGATGTTGTTTTAGATGGAACACTCTTTATGTTATGTTTATGTGGTATGGTGTGTGAGTTGAATTGAGTTATGAAATATAATTGTTGCATTCATCATAACTGACGGTACCCAGTTTTGAATGAATGTTAACTTGTTCACTTGATATCTCATCGAGTGTTACTTTTTCTTCATTAGCTTGATGGTTTTTATGCCACATTACCCAAAATACATCTCACCTTACCCTCGCCCACAGTACAACCCTAGAAAAGTCCTTTGATTTATGATTATGCATGTAACTTTTAGTGATAGAGAAATGAAATGATATGTAAAATTGTGGACTGTTACAATCATCAATGGTATTTAAGTGTACTTATAGATATATCTTGTTTAAACACATTTTGTCCAAGTCTACCCCTAGATTACTTAGGTTCTAAGGGTGATGAATGTTGATTGATCATAAGAAAAAGCTCTAATTGTTGAGTCCTTGCTATGTTTTTTTTTAAAGTTATTCATCTTTGATTATGATTATCTATTCTTGAGAAATATGAAAAATGAGTAAGTGTTTTTAGTTTGGGAAATTTATTTTGATGATTTGTTTGAGGAGGGTCAAAAGCTAAGTGTGGGAGAACTTGATATATGTTTAATTGTTAATACATCTAATTTATGACACTTAGTAATTAATGATTTAGAATGCTTAAGACACTCACTTTAGTCCGTATTTGATTTTAGGTACAATTTGGAAGCATAATAGCTAAAGTGAGCCGAAAGCATACTTATTAAGCCTTCTTCTCAAGATTCATACTTTATTTTCTTCACGAGGCAAGAAGGAGAAGGATTATAATGAAGATGAAACAAGAAAATGACAAAAAATGAAGAACGATAAAAATTCGTAATTGTTCTATTGAGATTTATTTGTGACAACTAATGGTTTCGAATCATTAGAGATAACTTAACTTAGGTTAAATGACCCGAGCTTATATAGATGTTGCTTAGATTGGTCTGTTTTTCATATCATAATACGGCTACCCAATTAAATCTAGAGAGTGTATTTTAAGTTATTGGTGGTTAGGTTTAAGTAACGATCATATCTTAATTAAACATAACTTAAGGAAAAAACAGGATTAATTGAGCTTGTTGTTAGTTTACGATCAATAGTTCTATAAGAGATGTGAAAGCATTATAACAATGAAACATGATTTATCGTATGTAAGCTAAGATTGATTCGAGAACTGGGTTTCACATATATTCATCACTTTTATCATTTTCAACTATTTTCTAGAATTTGTTCTTATTAGTTTAAGTTTACTTTATTTTTTCAATTGCTTCAAACTCAAAACCCCCTTTTATGTCCTTTGTATTGATTATTTTTATTACGAAAATTAACCAAACATTTCCTATGGATTCGATCCCGACTCACCACATCTACAAGTTTTTAGAATGCAGAGTTAGGTAAATTTTGCAGTGCACTTAATACGCACCATTACTGAGGTATTAAACAACAAAAACAAAGAAAAACAAAGATAGACCATGTACTTTCAGGCCAGGAGTAAATGAGTATAGTAAAAGCATCTCCTATTCATGGATGCACGCAAAGAATCGATAGCATCTTATAGAGATAAGCAGACTCCCTTACCTTGAAAACACTTTTTGGGAGCAGAGCACCAAAACCCTAATAATACCTAAAGGAAGATAAAAGCAAACTACCTCTTCTTGGAGTAGATTGGGGAGACTGTCAACTAACATGAGACTTCCCATTTGTCCTGGTAGTTTTTTATATGTAATGTTGGAACATGTACCCTCGGGCAAGGAAAAAATGAGTATAGTAAAAGCATCTCCTATTAGTGGATACATGCAAATGCAATGGTCCTTCTTAACATCATATAAATCATCGGCCTTAGTTTGAGATAAAGGAACCATAATGTCAATACCCTTCCCGTGCCCAGGATGAAAGAACCAACTTTCCTAGGATTCTTTCAGTACATTAATGGACCATTCTATTTGTACGAAACCTGTTAAAGATTCTAACTTTGCAATCCCTGTGCTTTACTGAAAAAATGAAGCGAATAGAAGTTGAGAACTGAGAAAAGAAGATGGTAAAGTGTAAAGAGTGAGGCAAGAATGGTTGAATAGTTTTAATTTATGAAATTATATAGAATTGATTTGTTTTGACTGATTCACTGGTAAATTGGCAAGTTCGTTAATAAACTGGGTGATTTTTATATAAACAAGTTATAAAATAAAATCAAACCAGACAATTAGCTGTTCATATTGTTTCTTCGATTCAGTTCAAGTTTTTAAAATCGATTAAATTTTATACTCCTCTAAATTTGATGTAGAATAATCGATACGAAATCCGAGTCTTGCGAAACGAAATTTGTATTAAAACAAACCTTATAAGCTTCACAGTGTTTGCTCAGATTTACGTTTTTTGTTATAGGAACGAAGAAGAGCGAGAGAAGCTTTCTGTTCTTAGCCCAAATCACAGTCAAACATAGAACGAAAGCGTTAAATGCAGAGGAAAGTGGGACTTCTTATTAAGACACCATATCCACTCATCTAAAGCACAATATTGTTTGTTTGATAAACCAAAGGCTCATGTAAACACAAAATCCCATATACCATTTCAGTCTACGAAAGACACCGATCAATATAATTGGCCCAAATAGACAGCTGATGCAACCTCGCTAACCCCGCCCGCCAAATACAACTATACAAGCAAACAGAGGATTTGATCCCATACAAGTAACATACAAGCCTTGCACGCCATCCAAACTTAACCTAACACCCTGCACCCCTCTCTCTTTCCCTACCATATATGAGCCTAATCGAATCTGTAATTACCTAAGTGAGTCTGTTTTGTTCCAATTCTGTTGTTGTGAAGAAAAAAAAAAAAATGCATGCTTTGCATTTAAAATCGTTGTTAAGTGGCTTTCGAGCTTCTGCGAATTCGTTTCTGTCCGAGTACGAGCCTCTGGCTCTGGTTCTCGCCCCTCTACTCACGTTCTTCTTCGCGCGAGCTTTTCAGCTGCTTATAGCTTTCGTTCATCAAAATGGATTCAAGGCCACTATTATTGGATTTCTTACAACCCTTGTCAAGTAAGTATTATAGACATCCGATTTGTTTCTCAAACTTTTTAACAAGCACTTTGTACATATTTCTAAATCTTGATGATGGGCTTTTCTTTGTTTTTCGATATTGAAAGGTTGGTGCCTGGCGCGAATAGCCATATCCAGAAAGAAAAACAGAAGGTGAGGACATTATATATGATAGTTCCTTTTCATTAAAAAAAAACAATATTTGTAATTACTGTAAAGAATTTATATTCTGTTTTTACTATTTGTGGGTCAGTCCTATGTTGTTGCATTGATGTTTACTCGGAGTGCATTTAATGGGCGTAAGCAGTGCTGCAGGGTAGTTGAACAAGTACTGACGAGGGAATTAATTATGAAAAGTAAAACAACATTGAAGTTGAAGTTAGCAATCAATACCCAGTTTTGGCATTCAGTCTTTTTGTTTTACTGTACATCAACACATCCTTTTTGTAAGTTTCCAACTGGAATTTTTACATATTGCCAAGTTGTTGTCTTACATATGCTTAATGGACGATGTAAGTGGCTTGTTAGATGGTGAATTACTTGGTGTTAAACTGAAAGTATAAAGTTTGTGTATGGGACAGAATTGTTGCCTAGATATCGTATGTCCCTTAAAGGCTGACATCGAGCCGTTGATCATCAAATATGCAAGTGCAGAGAAGATAAAAGAAGTGTTAGTTCGTATGTGATATTGCAACTTCAGAGTCCATAAATGATTATAAACAATTAGGACACGTATGAGACCTCATTACTTACTTGCAGACAGATAACGCTATGCCCCTTGCTCAAAATTCGTAATTTTAATCAGGCTAATGTCTTTCTTGCCTGCTAAACGCGCAGGTAGTGGATCAAATGCAATCTGGCAATAAATCTAAGAGAGAATCATGGAGATCAGAGCTGCCAAGGGAAGGCTTAGGGGTCAGCGTTTTGGAAAAAATGAACGAAGAAAAAAAGAATGATGCGGCTTGGCAAGGAAAATGCTCTGGTGCAGTGTAGGTTTTGCAGTTATTACTTTTGGTTGCATACTTAAATACCGTTTGCTTTCAGATCAATAAAATTCTTTATTTTTATACGGTTTCAGTTGTACACAAATTTTCTCTTTTCCATGTGCTTGGCAGGTACATAGGAGGAAATGAAGCTGAAGGACATTTTTCTCTGATAAATGAGGCATGTTCAATGTTAGTAATGCTTTCTATATACTTATTTTGTCACAAACCACAAAATAGCAGTCTTATGTTTTCTCATTTGGTTGAACCCTAATCTCCCAACATTTTATTGGAATTCTATTCAGGTTTGTGCATACCAATCCACTGCATTTGGACATATTCCAAAGTGTAGCACGTTTTGAGGCAGAAGTTGTTGCAATGACAGCCTCACTACTTGGTAGCAAGGAAAAGTCAACTGGAGGAGAAATATGTGGAAATATGACTTCAGGAGGGACTGAGAGTATATTATTAGCTGTCAAGACATCTCGTGACTACATGAAGGCAAAGAAGGGAATTACAAACCCTGAAATGTATGCTTTTTCCATTTCTCCGTATTTGATTGTTATTTTGGTTGTCCATTTGTCATCATAAAAGTAACGTTAATTGTTTTCTTCCCAAGCATAGGATCATACCTGAATCTGGACACTCAGCATATGACAAGGCAGCGCAATATTTTAATATTAGGCTGTGGCGTGTACCAGTGAATAAGGAATTTCTTGTAGATGTGAAAGCATTAAGGCGACATATTAACAGGAATACAATTTTGGTATGTATCTGGGTTCTTGTTTATTAATTTCATTTTCTTTGTCCTTCAGCTGGGGCTGGCTGCAAAGTCGAGGATGATCATTCAGTGAATGGATGGAGTGTTCTTTATTTTTGTTGACAAATAGTTTCCAGATTGGATCAGATTGATGTTATTATCATGGTTTTGCAGATTGTTGGATCTGCACCCGGTTTCCCACATGGCATAATTGATCCAATTGATGTATGTGAATTCCTTAAGATGAAACCTTGGTATTGATTATATGCTAACAACGACATGCATTGAAATTCTTGGTTCTATCCTATTCTTCTAACTCTCAGTTGAAATTCATGAAATTCATTCTGTAGGAGCTTGGGAAGTTGGCTTATAGCTGTGGGATATGTTTCCATGTTGACCTTTGCCTTGGGGGATTTGTACTACCTTTTGCCCGTAAGCTTGGGTATGACAGAATTTTAATCTAATGATTGTCCTTTTGGTTCCAAATTTCTTATTTCTGTAATGCACTGAAGTCAATAACCTTTTCTTTTTAGGTACCCTATTCCGCCTTTTGATTTCACTGTTAAAGGAGTAACATCAATATCAGTGGATGTGCATAAATATGGTCTAGCTCCGAAAGGAACCAGTATAGTTCTGTATAGAAATCATAATATTAGAAAGGTATGACTAGTTCTGCTTTTGTTCAAGTTCCTGCAAAGTATATCATTTTGGATATCTCTTTGGTTTCCAATTGGGAGTCCAAAATATATGGTGAAACACGAGAGACATCAGACAAACTTTCCTTGGCTTTAGAAATTGATTTCCATTTGTCATTCAGCCTGTGATATTGAGCAACTGTTGTTAAATTCATGTTGTGTTGCTCTGTCAATTAATTGGTTGTTTCAGTTTGTTCTATTTCCAATGGTGGTTAGGCCACTAATTCTTAGAAGACCATGTGCCTAATTAGTATAGTAATCAATGTTTTGAAATCATAGGACTTATGTTTTCTGTAATTTCACATCATTATTTGATGCTTTCTCTTGGAAGTTTTTCTAATCTCAGTTTCTTGTCATGGCATCTTGGCTTGACATGCTACTCTATGTCTGCGCTTTGTCACTTCTGTTTTCGAACAGCATCAATTTGTCGCGGGTAAGTTTACTTTTCTTCAACAATGAAATTGTTGAATGATAAAATTGGATGATTGATGTGCAGAACAAAGTTCTGATATCTCTAACAGGGACTACCTGACATGACTTTGTTTCCTAATCCACTTGATGTGGATAGGGATTCCAAGACCTTAGCTTGGTCTGGATTTCTGCTGCGATCGGCATCTTGTGGACTTCCTGATTTTTCAGCTTGTACTTCTGGTTTTCAGTTATGTGTTATTCTCTTTGCTGCAGTTACGGAGTGGTCTGGTGGGCTCTATATTTCTCCTACTATTGCTGGAAGCAGGCCTGGAAATCTGATTGCTGGGGCTTGGGCAGCAATGATTTCTTTGGGGGAAGAAGGTGTTGGTTTTTGCCATTCTTGTGTTGCATATCCTGTGGATGCTTAGTGTTTGGGCTAATTGTAGTTTTGTGTGATCTTACAGGGTACTTGGAGAATACAAAAGCAATAATGGAGACGTCAAAGAAGATACAGGATGGGTATGTGTTACATTTACCGTTTACCTATGCTTTGGGTTTGTATTAATAAATTTGAGCTACTGAAGCTGGTAGTTTAAATTGTTGTTTCAGAATAAAGGAGATACCTGAGTTATTTGTGGTTGGAAAGCCAGAAATGACAATCGTGGCATTTGGATCAAATTGTTTAGACATATTTGAAGTCAACGACGTCATGTCATTCAAAGGTTGGCATTTAAATGCCTTACAGAAACCTAACAGGTCAGTATTTCTGTCCTACAAGAATGTTGTACTCTTAGGAGCACATAGAAATATGGATAGTTTAGAAAGTTGAGTCTCCACATTCTAGACGTCTATCAACTTAATTCAGAACATTTATTTTATGAAATTATGTTGTATGCTAAAATATACTAAACCATGCTAATGTGATGAAATCAGCGTTCACATCTGTGTTACTCTTCAACATGTACCGGTTTTTGAGGCCTTCCTTCAAGATTTAAGGGAATCTGTACAGACTGTAAGTTCTTATCATAGGATATGCCAATAAGCTTGAGATTGTTTATTTCTTTTTTTGTCATACTTTTAGTTTATTAATGTTATGGGACCAAGAGGGGAGGGATTAGGCATTTGTGTGGCATTACCGTTCGTCTCACTTTTTCTTTTTATACATATCTCAGGTGAAAAAGAATCCTGGTCCCATAAGTGGAGGCCTAGCTCCAATTTATGGAGCTGCAGGGAAAATGCCTGATCGAGGGATTGTTAAGGACTTGCTCGTAGACTACATGGACACTACGTGTTAATTGCCATCGAATCTTCTGGATTTCTTCCCATACCTTCGATTTGTATGAAATAATTTAAATAACATGGAAAATGTAAAATTCTTGACGTACATTTCAATCTAATTTTTTTTTCCTTCTTTTTTCCACCGCGATTATTAAAGGATGAGAATTCTTGTGAACGTGCATATTATCTTTGAAACATAGACTTGGGTTTAAGCCATCTAAAATAATATAACGATGAGTTTTTACTACACTTCAAATTGTAGTATGGTGTGCATTTGAATATCCAAGAAATTGCTCATCCCATCTAGAACTATAACGGTAACTGAATTGTTAATAAACCATAACTCTCAAATTTTGGTGCATAAATTTAGGGGCAACTAATCTTTTGAGATTTTTAAATTTAGTATCTAAATTTTTAAAATTTTCTATTAAGTACAAAACTTTAACAATTCAGTTCAAAACTTTTGTCTTGTTGATGAAGTTAGTAGTCGAACATCCTTCTGACATTTAGAAGATATGACCACATATAAGACCAAGATTCTTGATGCCTGTGGCATCTAGTTTACTAACGAAATAGCATAAAATTGACTCTTTGAAATGAAGCGGAAAATGATAACGGGAAAAAAAAAACAATTTTAATTTAAAAATGCACTTAACCTCTTTAACCTAAAATTTCACCAAATAAGCCTCTTTATTTTAACACGTCGATCAGAAAAGTGGGCATGTAAATAAATTCCAAATAGAAAATGAGTGAGAAGAAAAAAACTAGCCTGTTATACAACACGTATTTACAATGGACAACAATAATGTCGTTCTCATTTGGCTAAAAATTCCTAATCCTCACTCTTTGTAAAGCATTACTTCAAACAAAAACACAATCCTTAACTCAAAATTTCTCACAATTCCTATGTTTCAGCCATGACATTGGTGGTGAAGTGAGTGAGAAGAGCACTAGTAGTGGTAATGAACATCAATATTAGGTCTCCTTTTCTTAAACGTGCGACGGGTGATGTACTTTGCATTCTATATTTGCTTAGTTAGCTTTCCTTCTTATAAAATAAAGAAATATTTACATAATGTTTGTATTGACCAGATGCTCCATTATTTACATAGAAAGTTATCGAGACACTTCTCAATGCATATTCTTTTCACAACTTTGTGTAATTTTTTTCATGCTATGATTATGTGAAGGGAACAAAATAATTATATTCAAAGGTATTAATATTGACAAAATAGGTTGTGAAAAGACAGACATTCGTTGTCAATAGTACAAGACGTTGGATAAGGTAATATTGGAAGTTAGGCAAAAATATGTATAATGATTAACTTGAAATAGATAATGATGATATGACAAATGATATTAAAAGTTTGGTCAGTAAATATGGTTGGGTTGAGTGGCTAAATAAAGGTGTATTTAACTCGAATAAAGCGAAAGAAGGAGGAAGTTGGAATAACTACCTACTAACCCACCTATTGTAGAATAATTGTCATACATAAAGAATGAGCTAAAGATTGTGGGTGTCAAAGATGCTAAAAGTAATAAGAAAATTAAAAAGAATGCGCCGACAAAAAGTGATGGTAGTTGGGGAAAAGGAACAAAAAGTGATGGGATTAATATGGCAAATTCATGCTAAACCCTTAACATTTTGCTAGGTATTGGTGAGTCTTGGATAAGTCTGATAAGGATTAGGCATGGGGAAGATATGCTAAAAGACCCAAAGTGAATTAACTAGGTGGGATCAAGCATAATTTGAGTTTTGACTAGCTTTGATGGATTGTACGACATTAATCGGCTTGGCTTGGGTGAGTTAGACTTACCTTGGATGTTCTGGTTGGATTAGGGATGAATTTATGCTTAAACCATGGACCATGGACGAATAGACTAGACCACGGGCCTTAATCTCTCAAATCATATGTAGATTAGATTTGAACTTGGCAAACTTTCGCTTGAAGACCAATACTAATATGGAAGGACATGGCAAAAAACATGAGTGATGTGTCTCACATTCATTTATCACATGTATCTTTTACTTATAAATGAATTACTAAAAAGTTATACAAACTACTAACTTAAGTAATGCCTAAAGTGGTTGAGAATGTTAACCACCGACCAAGTTAGTGGCTTAGTGGATTTATGCCATATGCTTTTCCAACAAGTGTCTAAATGCCTATAAATAGCTCATCTAAGAAAAGGTTTCATTCATTGAGAGAGTTAGAGCTTTTATACCCTTTTTATCTGTTGTGAGAAATATAAAGGTTAGCAATTTTGTTGTAAAGCTTTGTGCAATTTTTTTATTCCTATTATTCTCCATTTTATTTTGTGGGCTTAATGAATCATGTTGGTTTGCTTTATCCTTTGTGAGAAATACTTAAACATGAGAGAATTAGTAAGGTTAAGTTGAATTGTGGAATTTCAAAAACATACCTAGATTTTGACACATTTTGGTGTGAACTTAAGTTCATTACAAAATCTACATAACAACTAGTATTAGAGTTATGTTGGTGATTCAATGGCAAATGGTAGCAATCTAAATGAGTGTGTTACATTGGTGAAAATGCTCATTCATCCTTAACTATGGAAGAAAAGGAAGTCCCATCTTATACATCTTATTTTGAAGTCTTGGAAAAGCCGATCCAAGTATTGTAAAGTCAAGTTGTGGGGTTAATGAAGGCATAAAAGCTAGTTTCGAGATAAAAATCCTCAAGAGTATTGTTGCTAGTTGGGATATGGGATGTGTTGAAAACATCGTGCTAAGTTGCAAGAACTCAAACAATTTGAGGGCATTTAGAATGATAAGTAACCCAAGAACTTCTTATATGATATAGAGCACTATTTTACATATGTTAAGGTGTTGGGATATAAAAACAGTGAACTTTTTTATTATATACCTCAATGGAGATATAAAATTATGGTAAAGAATATGGGCTTTTAATGAAATCAATGTTAGACATCCGCTTGTGGACACTTGGAAGATGATGAAGGACTTAAAGGATCAATTGCTTCCAAACATCTCTTTTTGGCTTATCAGAGATACATTAAAGAGATTAAAACAAAATGGTTTAGTATGGGAATTTGTTAGCCATTCATTTCTTTAAATTCTTTTTTAAAAAATAATCCTTCTTTTTGAGGTAATGTTTGATAATAAGAATATGTCAGATGAGGACAAGTTATTTAACTTCATATCTAGGTTATAATATTGGGTGCAAATTGTAACATCCCGTTTTTCCCATATTAAGGGTTAGAACCCTGAATATGAGAGATAATATTGAGAAACCAGGACATGCATTTGATGCTCGTCCATCATTTAGCATACATATACATGAATTTGATAATTGCACACATTACAATGACTGTACATACACTCATTTGACATTTATCCGGTCTAGTTGATCTTAATTGATTTATAAATGTGATTATGTTGTGAATTATGGATATTATATGTCTTGAAAATTGATTTGGTGAGTAAAATTATTGATCTTGAATTTTTGGTGAAATTTAGGAAATTTTGAGGATTTTTGGACTAGGAAAAATGCCAAGTGGCAAGACAATTG